>CM035787.1:53811714-53832572 GCA_020466265.1 Siphamia tubifer
TCGTCTGTTTGCATGTCTTCTGTCCTCACTCGTGTCTTTGCATGTCTTCTGTCCTCACTCGTCTCTTTGCATATGTTCTGTCACATCCACTGTCTCGTCTGACCTGAAACGTCCCCATTTGTTCATCCATTAAAGGTTTTCAGACTGGACTGAAACTTGTCTTCGGTCCAGCTCGCTCCAATAAAAAGTCGATTTATTGACCTTGTCACGGCGTGGGCTCAGACAGATAACGACTGTTCGCCTGCGGACGGAAGTTCTCAGTGTTTATGGACGAAGGCAGGATGAGCAGATGAGACAATGTCCTCCATACAGAAGTGGTGGACGCTTGTCTTCAGAGGGTCGTTTGTTGGTGTCTCACGGTCGACCTGTTTAAAAATCAACTTGTTCATATTTTCGTACAGAACAGCTTTGTTTCCGTCGTCGTCCATCTGAAACAGACAAACATCACAACCATGTTTGTCTAGGACGCAGAGACGCACAGGACGTCTAGAACTTTACACCCAAGTAACATAGAACATTTTATCGACCAAATGAACGAGGAGCCTGGACAGCGTGTAAACTAACCATAAACATGTGAATATTTAATTTCTCTTCAAATATAAATGGATTTGGAGAAATTTTTTTTTTTTTCAATAGGCAGGTTTCAGTCACATGACTATGATGATGTGTTTATTTTACAGATTTAGATCCAGTGTTTAAACAGTTAAAACTTTATTGGACGTGACCCGTATCTGATGAAAGTTAATGAGTTTTGGACAGAACCCAAATATTTTCCAACAGTCTGTGGTGTGGATGTTACTAACTATCATCCTACTGCACCAGCAGCAGATCAAACTAGACAGGGTTGGAGCCATAGAACTTTTCTATCAGTGGGTGGGTCCACAACCTTGGTACCGAAAGGCTCAGCCATAATTATTGTTTGGTCTTCACCTGGGTGAGTGTTTTATTTGTAAAGATGCCACATCATGAGTTACATGTTTGTTTACATTAGTCGCTGCTAGCTGCTAACAGTAGCTACTAATGTCAACAAACATGTAACTCATGTTGATGTGTTTGGGTAAAGCTAATTACAACCTCATGATACATAGCACATCCACAAAAAAGTTAGCTTTGGAACAAACCTCTGAGGAAGTGGTCACTGCAGACATGGGCGTTAGCATTAGCATTAGCATTAGCAGGCTCTGGTTCCTCCCGACTGCAAACACAGATTCAAAATCCACTTTTTATCGTGTTTTTCTCTGAGCTTTTTCCCATTTCTCACCTTGTGAATGACAATCTTTGCTACTCTAAAAAAAATCTATTTTCTTTCTCGGTTAAAACGATTGTCGCAGCCGTAAACTAAACAAAATAGACATTTTCATCAAGCTACTTCACTTCCTGCCCTCCATCTGAAAATTTTGCGCTGACTATAAAGCAATGTGACGTCACATGAAACCAACCTATTGCGGAGGCATGATTTGTACATGATTGCAAAAAAAAAAAAAAAGCTAAAAACTAGATTTGAACAAGTTTTAATATCATTAAAACAGTTTTAATTTGATTTATGTTTGGTTTTATCTATCTGACTTAGATCTAAAGTTATTGGTTAAAACGTGACATAACAGAAAACTTCAACCTTCATGTGGTAATGCTTCCTGCCACGTTAGATCAAAATGATATTTGACTTTTTCAGACCAAAAACCATGGGAAACAATGCTAGTGCACATGAGGAAAAGGAAAAACTAGTTTTCTGAACACGTCTAGGGTTACAGCAGGTCTCTGAGGCAACACAATATGGAGCAATAACTATAAACCAAATATTAATTGTATATTTTTACTTCAAAGAAGACTGTTGGAATTGTTACTCAAACACAGAACATGGCGACGACGAATTCCTATTTATAAAAATTAAATGCTATAAATCTACCCGAGGCTTTAATATTCTTATTCTAATGTCTAAAACACATGAGCACATGTTCCTCTACAGTTTACAACAGATGTTCCAGCCCAGGAAAAGTCACTAGAACCTAAGGGGAATGGAAGTTTTTAGGAAAATGAAGTGTAGAACAAATGAACAAAGCCAGTGTATCTCTGTTAGAATAATCTGGATCAAAATATTTAAAAAAAATCTTCTTAAATTTTTACTTTTAAAAGGATGAATAAAACTATTTTAATAACAAAATACTCAACATCATCTGCAAAAGTGACAATTTAGTTATAATGTAGAAGAATGTATTAAATAAGATTTTATTGTGATAAATTAACATAGACTATCATGATTAGGAGTTCTGATCATATTTATTAAATATTGTATTTTGTAGTTAATTTAAAGTGAATATAATTAAACCTATAATTGATTATATAAATCAGATTGTGTGAGGTGACTTATAAAACAATGTGTATATAAATGATTATGGATGTTTTGTGTTAATGATAAATGGACAAAAAATCATAGAATGCAGAATCTAGTGGATTATTAGTTTGGAAAAAGGGGGCGGAGCTTATACGTTTGACTACTTCCCACTCCTTTTCGAGTGCAAAAAAAATGTTGTTGACCATTTTGATTGAATTTGAACTAAAACTAAACTGAAGTGGCAGCTGTGGTATTTATACGGAGACAATGAAAACAGAAGACGCTAGTGTCGTCTCGTCTTGAGTTTTTCATCTGTGTTTAGACGAGTGTATTCAGGAGAAAATCCTTGTTTGTACAAAGATGCAACAGTAGGAGAAATACGATTGGATAGTCCTGCCAGGCCTGTCATAGACCCGCCCACATGTCCTTTTCTGTTTTTGACGTATGTAATTGTCCACCTGTCTCTGTACAATAACTGAAACCACTCATGTACATTTACTAGAGCTGCTAATGCTAGTGCTAATGCTAATGCTAATGCTGCTGGAAGATCTGTAGGATCCAGGTTGTCCCACATGTTTGTTGCTTTAGCTGCTCAGTGTATGAATGTAACATGAAAGTGTATGTGACCTAATGATTCAACGTGAAAATGTGCGTTTGTTGCCGTTTAGACGGAGACACGACCCGGCGTGTCTTCAGTACGTCCCACTGTGGACGGAGTCTGAACATTTGTGTGTATTCACACCCTGACAACGTCGGCTTCGTGTAAACGAAAGGCACTTCTGATAAAATACGCTGTCGTATTTAACCACAATCGTCCTGGTGTAAAGTTGTCCCCAGTAGGGACAGGCCTCAGTCGTCTACTGGGGTGTGAATGGGATGAATTGTAAAGCTCTTTGGGCACCATGGGTGGAGGAAAAATGCGTTCTACAAGTTCAGTCCATTAACCAACTGAAGTGAAGGTTCCAGACTGCCAACAGAAATGTTGGTCCAGGCTCGGTTGGTACTTTTCTATGACAGAGACTCACTGGCTCGCACTGGGACTGAACATTTTGGCTGCTGCAGGGAGTGAATTCAGCGGGTCTGTGTAAAATCGTAAGTTGGAAAGCAGCATGGGAACGCCGAGGAGCGCATACGGTGCTTCCACGACCTTGTGAGATCCGGTCTAATCCAGTGCCAACAGAGAAGGGAAACTGTCTCTAGTTGTGGATTAAGCAGCTGTTGAAGGAGGTCACCCTAGACCTCGCATACATGTCCCAAAGCTCCTCCCACTGCCTCTGTGATTGGTCGAGCCTCCTCAGTGTGGAGGCAATGCAGAGAGTTCTGGGTGAATGAAGTCTGCCTGTAGATCTGACAATGGTCTGTATTGTTCTGTAGCATCACAGGCTTTAGACACAGCCTTTGTAATGCATATGACATTCTTGTCAACGAGGTAACCATTGGTTCTGTTCCTGCAGAGAACAAGAAGCTGGTAGTGACTGAAAGACGGAAAAAAATCAGCATTTGTCCTTTTTTTTTTTTTTTTGGCACCTCTCAGAATTGTCTCACTATAAAAGATTTAATTACATCTCATTATTAAGGCATGAATATTTTTTCCTTATATAATTATTATTAATCTGTGTATCATTCTTTTACCCCTTTTTCAAAATAAAACCAAAAATAAGACGAGGAAACAGCTCGTTACTTCATTATTTGTTTCCAAAATGAAATTGAATTAGAGCCAATAATGTAAATTTGACCTTTCTGCTAAATGCAACCTTACCTTTGACCTTTTACAATATTGATAATTTCATTATATGTATATATGCTCAGTGTGTGTATTGTGATAATATACCCAGTATTGATTGAGTTATAGTGTGATATGTGATTTGTGCATTTTATCAAATTGTGACCTGAAGCAAATTGAGTAAACCAGAAATGACCTTTGACCCGCAGTGGCAAAGTCCAGTAGCCATGTTTCTTTCCAATGATACACAGATTATAATTTTTTAAATTTTAAACCTGTCATGTCCTTCATCCTTAACAGGATGTTTCTCTGAACTGGGTGCACATTGAAGGCTGGCATAAGAACAGTCCAACCTTCAACCCCGTAACAAACACTATTCCACATAACAATGTTCTTTGGTTATAGGGTTGAACATTCTAGCTAAAAATAGCCATAGATCCACATTAGCCAGAGTATGGAACATTAGAAATATGAAGAAAACAAGAAATTAATTAGGTTTTCCAAGACAATTATTGTTTTTCCCCCAAACGATAATATATGTAATTTATGCTTGTAACAGTGTTGAAAGGTTGATGTTGACGGATTCATTTCCGGTTTATTCAATTTGCTTCAGGTCAAAATTGGATAAAACAGGAAACGACCATTATCCACTTTTTCTATTATTAATTTAAATGCTAAAAACAACACTGAAAAAAAACAAACCTTGCATCGTTATCGTTTTTTCATTTTGGTTTTGGAAACAAATAATGAAGAA
This sequence comes from Siphamia tubifer, assembly GCA_020466265.1. NCBI lineage: Eukaryota > Metazoa > Chordata > Actinopteri > Kurtiformes > Apogonidae > Siphamia > Siphamia tubifer. Next base: position 53,816,524 of record CM035787.1, read on the forward strand.
ACAACTTCTTGTTTCGTCGTTTTATTTTTGGTTTTATTTTGAAAAACAAACAAATGATACATGGGTTTATGAAGCTCAGCTCAGTTTTCTACTAATTTTATTATGAGTTTGGATTCAAACGCGTTGGTTCCTGAGTTTCACAACGAGGCAGTCCTCTGTCTTTTCTGTGCATCTTTGTGCAGCTTCAAAGATGGAAGCATGTTTTTAAACCAGACCATTTTTACCCCAAGTCCAACTATGGCACACATTTGTATAAGGCCTTCATATACCGCACAAACCAAACCGGACCATCTGGTTGTGGTGGTTTTAGGCGTATGCAGTGACTCAGCTGCCAATCACACGCTCTCATGCGATACTAGATGAGATGAAAGAGTTGAGTAGCAGAGTGTTGGCTCATCCTCACTGGGTGACTGTTTATAGTTGTTACAGCAGAATGATTGAAATGTACTGACTAGTAATTTGTATGGAGGCATTGTCAGCCTTAACAGCATCAAATATATGAAATAAAACATGGAAATTATGAAATAAAAAGTTTAAAAAAAACAGCAATAAGGATTGTAAATTAAATTACCATATATATATATATATATATATATATATATATATATATATATATATATATATATATATATATATATACACAGACACACACATATTTATTGATCTTCTCGGATCAATACATTAATTTAGAAAGTTGGTTTAAACAGTTTTTTTGTTAGACTAGTCTCAGATTTGTTATTATATGAATATAAAAAACACTGAATTATAAATTAGAAGTATGAGAAAGTGGACGTTTATTAATTAACATTTTAACTTGTGCTTAATAATATTGTGGAACAAGAAGTAAGACAAGGCCTTTTGTTTCTAGAAAGAACAATAACCACTGGAAGTAACACATGAGGAAACTGTCATTTATTTATTCAAACGTCACGACTCTGACCTCTGACCTCTGACCTCCACTGAAGAGAGTTAAGACACTTTCGTTTGCTTTTTCAGATTACTTTTGTGTTACTGCCTGACTTTTGCAATATTCAATAAAAGGGAAGTGTGTGTGTGTGTGTGTGTGTGTGTGTTCGTGTTCCTATCTTTCTGGGGACATTGATATGTTTTACACAGTCAAACCATGGGGACCAACACTCATGCCTGCTGTTGTAAATATGTAGTTATTGTATGAGCTATAGTCAAATTAATGACCTAAACTTAATTTGGAATTTGCTTTTATTTTGTAACTTATATTTACACATCAGGGAGACTTTTTTTATGCATGATGTGAACCAGTTTACTAAAGCCTGCAGACGACCAGCAGGGAATAGACACTGACAACTGCTGCTGAACACGGGCAGAAAGGGGGGCGAACAAGTTCCTTATGAGGACAAAAAGTTTCCAAATCTTTACAGATCACATAAAAATCCTAAATGTCATCAAAAGAACACATATTGTTGGTAGCGCTGGCGAACTGTGTCATTCAGCATATCTGAGTTTATCTGGCTGTTACTGACGTCTGAAGGTTGCCCATTTATCAAGGACTGATTTTATCGACACTTATCCGCTCACCAAGGCTAACGCTGTCTCCTGCAGAGACAATCCTGATGACATCACTATTTTATAGTTTATTTGTGATGTCTGACACTTAAATAAAATGTCAGTGACAGTGCTACTGAGTCATTTGTTCGATTGAAACCATCATCATTTGGGACCGTTGTTATCCTGTCTGATGGGAAAGGACGGTACTCTGACATCCTCCTTTAAAATGTCCCCGTTAGATTAGGGTTAGTTTGTAAAATGTAAAGCAGCAGCTGTTCGTAAACTCAAGTCTATCTTTGTTTTATTATGGATCAGTTTTACAAAAGACACTAAACTCTTAGTAACAGAAGCAGAAAATGATTCAAATTGTGTCTAATTTTTTTAAGACATTTCAGGCTTTTCACATGTTATTGTTACAGGATAGTTTGTAAATGTACATATTTTCATAAATGAATGTTAATTTTTGCAGTAAAACAATGACTTATATTTGTCATCATTTGTAGGCAAAGAAAAAACTGATAAGAAAATATGGAGTATTTTTTAATAGGTTAATAATAATAATAATAATAATAATAATAATAATAATAATAATAATAATAATAATAATAATAATAATAATAATAATAATAATAACACCTTAAACTTATATAGTGCTTTTTTGGACACTCAAAGACGCTTTACAAAAATAAACCCTAAGCCAGTTTGAAAAGATGAGTTTTAAGAAGGGATTTGAATGTGGAAAGTGGGTCTGAGTTCCTTATGGGTGGTGGGAGAGGGTTCACATAAGAGGGGGAGGCTTCTGATTGGCTTGTGTGGAATGGTCATTAGTGTAACACTGCCACCGATAGGGTTGGCGTTGTTTACCATTCTTATTTATGCAGATCACTATAAATGTAAATTTTATGTTTGTGCAAAGTTTTTTTTTTTTTGTTAAATCCTTCACAAATGCTAAAAATACCCAGATATGTGTAAACAAACCTTAAAGTCAATATAATGTCAAATAAACCTGTGTAGAAGCAGAAACTCAACATGCAGCCGATGGATGAAGTTTACGCAGCACGTCTTTGTCTTAAGTTGCAGAACAGGATAAGTATATACTGCTCTAACCCTAGAATTAACTTTATGAGGGGAACTGTGCAGGGGGGGGGGGGGGCTTCCAAAAGTCCAGGACACTGTTACACACTCAGCAGTTCCAGCGCATGTCGGCCTGTTAGGAGAGTTTTCTACAGTACACACACACACGCACACACACACACACACACACACAGGGACCGATTGTACTTTGGGTTTTCACTGACCTCTGACCTCTGGGACACGTCAGGAATGAGAGGTGTTGAACAAAAGCGCCAAAGAATGTGGACATGACAGGTGCAGGCGCTTTTCTGTCATCTGAAACGGTCACTCGCCCCTTTCTCTCTCTCTCTCTCTTCTCGGTGTGTGTGTGTGTGTGTGTGTGTGTGTGTGTGTGTTGGGGTTGTGGGGGGTGGGGGGGCAGGAGTCAGTTTGCACACAGTTCACCCATATTCGTATCGTATCTTCCTCTGTTTTCATGATAGTGTCTGACCAGATGAACCTCTCATCAATAACACGACGGTTAAAGAACTGTTTAACTTTTATACAATTGTTTAAGTTACACGTATAAGTTTTGCACCGATACGCTACTAATTATTATTGTGTTTAATTCTTGTAGATGTATTTAACATTTCATGTCCTTGTTCTGATACTTTACAAACATCTGTCCTTCACTGTGGTTAATATTATAATATTATTATTTTTCCACTGGGTTTGGAAGTTTTTTTTCTTGTGGAGAAGGAGGGTCTGAGGACAGGGGGAGGGTCTAAAAGACAGGGGGAGGGTCTAAGGACAGGGGGAGGGTCTGAGGACAGGGGGAGGGTCTAAGGACAGGGGGAGGGTCTGAGGACAGGGGGAGGGTCTGAGGACAGGGGGAGGGTCTGAGGACAGGGGGAGGGTCTAAGGACAGGGGGAGGGTCTGAGGACAGGGGGAGGGTCTGAGGACAGGGGGAGGGTCTGAGGACAGGGGGAGGGTCTAAGGACAGGGGGAGGGTCTGAGGACAGGGGGAGGGTCTGAGGACAGGGGGAGGGTCTGAGGACAGGGGGGAGGGTCTGAGGACAGGGGGAGGGTCTGAGGACAGTGGATGCTTGGGACTTTTCATATATATTGTTGCTTTATAAATAAAATAGAAATTAATTTAGTTGAACTGATGCAACAACTATGAATTGGGATGAATAAAGTACTTTTATTTAACGATCTGTCTGTCTCCCTCCTCTCTTTCTCTCTCTACATCTCTATCTCTGTCTCTCTCTCTCTCTGTCTCTCTCTCTCTCTGTCTCTCTCTCTGTCTCTCTCTCTCTCTCTCTCTCTCTCTCTCTCTCTCTCTCTCTCTCTCTCTCTCAAATCAAATCAAATCAAATCAAATCAAAAGGTGCTTTATTGGCATGAAAAATGTTTACATCAATATTGCCAAAGCGCAGAGAACACAAAAACAAATATCACAGAATATAGACAATATAAAATTAAAAAGTAGTAATAATTATATAAATAACAAGTAAAATAGAATACAGATAAAAATAGAAATAGAGAACAACTTTGTAGACCGGTGAGGAAATGTGTCGTTGTGTGCTGAGTACAATAATATATTGATCTATATTTATACACATACGTACATTCCTCACCATGGTCAGTATGATCAATATGATCAATAACGGTGTCATAACACCCTGTAGCTTCACCCACTGTCTCTCAGGTTGTGACACAACAGGATGTACCTGGCTGCAGATCTGGCTACTGGTCCGGAACCTCCTCCCAGAACCACCTGCAGCTGATCTGCCTCCTCTAGGTCCTGGAACTCTGGGATCCAGAGCTCCAGCTCCTTGAAAAATGCCCTTGGTTCTGACTCATACTTTGGGCATTTCAGGAGAAAGTGCACCTCTGTCTCCACCTCGTCTGTCGTGCAGTGACCACATATCCGTTGCTCTTTTGGCGACCAGGACTTTTTGTGTCTCCCCTTTTCTATGTCCAGACTGTGGTCACTGAGCCTGTACTTGGTGACGATCTGTCGCTGCTTTCTATCTCTGACAGTAGAGAGATATTCTTCACATTTATCATTTGTTTTTAGGGCCCGATAGACTTCTAGTTTGTTTTTGAGTTTTGATTTGTGCGTTCCAATGTTCCAGATAGTTGCTCTTGCTTTGTTTTACAGCCTGATTGATGGAGAACTTTGTTAGGAAAGCATTGCTGGGCTGAGTCTGGTTACTGTTGGTATTTGTTAGTGGGTTAGTGAGACTCAGAACCAGCTGCTTCAGGGGACTCTTTGCGGGGTTCAGTTCTTGGGTTTTCAGAGCTTTAAAATGTAATGTGTCCGTTAGGCTCGTGTTTAGGTGCATCCAGAAATGTAGTGATCTTTTTTGTACATTTATCAATAGTGGAAAACGGCCTAATTCTGCCCTACATGCGTTGGTTGGTGTTTTCCTTTGTATTTTCAGAATCATTCTGCAGAATTCTGCGTGTAGGGTTTCTGTTGGATGCTTGTCCCATCTAGTGTAGCTGGAATGACTGAGTGGACCCCAAACCTCACTTCCATATAGCACAATGGGCTGAATGACACTCTTAAATATTTTGCACCAGATTGAGATTGGTATATCTCTCTCTCTCTCTGTCTCTGTCTCTCTGTCTCTCTCTCTCTCTCTCTCTCTCTCTCTCTCTCTCTGTCTCTCTGTCTCTCTCTCTCTCTCTCTCTCTCTCTCTCTCTCTCTGTCTCTCTCTGTCTCTCTCTCTCTCTGTCTCTCTCTCTCTCTCTCTGTCTCTCTCTCTGTCTCTCTCTCTCTCTCTCTCTCTCTCTCTCTGTCTCTCTCTCTCTCTGTCTCTCTCTCTCTCTCTCTGTCTCTCTCTCTGTCTCTCTCTCTCTCTCTCTCTCTTTCTCTCTGTCTCTCTCTTTCTCTTTCTCTTTCTTCCCGTTTATGTCTCATTCTTTTTCTACTCTCAGTAAAATCATGTTGTAGAGGTGCTTGTATTCATCAGCTCTCATGGTGTCAGGTTCTGTGAAAATGAAACCAGCTCCATAAACAAACATCCCACTTTTCTAACATTAAGGCTGGGACAGAACAGTGCCAAACATGATATCAAAATAAATGTTCCGATTGTTGCAGGACAGCCCCAAGAACCCCTGACCCACCATTTGTGGACCTAAGCCTTCCACCACGGTATGGACTAGTTTGGACCACAGGGGACATAAGTCTCGTTGTGTTCTTTAAGACAGTCCAAAGTGTCTTCATGTTTACATGGTGTGTTTTAATTAACAATAAATACATTCAGAATTAAAGCTATTTCCTTCCTGTTTTACATGGACATGTTAATTCCCAATAAGCCTTTACATGGAAACAGGTTTATTCTGCTCTAGTTAATTGGGCTTTAGGAGCTGCGGTTACAGAGGGTTCTGATTGGACACAACGTCCACGTTACATCTTGACGTCGACTGAAAGAAAACAACTGCGTCCTCTTTCTGTTTTTCTTTTGTTGCGATTATCAACATGGAAGAGCAGATACTACGTGTTATATTTAATTCTTCCAATGCTCCAATCAAATCCTTCACTTTAGATCCTGGATTCTGGATCACTTTGAAATTTATTCTCCATTTACCGCAATGTACAATTTCAAAGTGATCCAGAATCCAGGATCTTCTGGATCGCCACCAAAAACTTAATCATTTGTTCCTTGTTCACAAAACATACTGAACATTTGATCAAAATACATCCATAACTTTTTGAGTAATGTTGCTGACAGACAGACAGACAGACACAGACAGACAGACAGACAGACACAGACAGACAGACACAGACAGACAGACAGACAGACACAGACAGACACAGACAGACACAGACAGACACAGACAGACAGACAGACAGACAGACACAGACAGACAGACAGACAGACAGACAGACAGACAGACAGACACAGACAGACAGACAGACTCCAGTGAAAACATAACCTCCTTGGACCTCTCTTCATTGGGACGGGGCAGGTCTGCCTTGGCCAAGGTTTGCTCTCAGAGTGCTTTTCTAGTGTGTTTTATTTTGAAAAATGAATGCTCCCCAGATTTGACCCCAGCTGGTGTTATCTGAGTGCAGTGTTGGTGTTGGGTTCCACACCCTGGAGCTGTTGCCCTCTTCTCTTCAGTACCAGGACCAAAGGCGTCACATTGTGCCAGGTTTACTGTCACGCTCTGGGTTAGTCACAGCTGCTGGAACTGCTGCCAGACACTCAGTAATCGCTCTGTGTCCCTACTCTTGTTTTACAATATTTAGATAAAAGCGTTGCCTAGCAGCACTGCTGAAAAGACTGTGCACACGTTTATACATAATCAAACAGGAGTCTGCTTTGACTGATCACTTTTAGGTGCAGGTCTCAGCCTGCTGCGGCAAACTACCAAGACTGTCCCATTATTACTACATTATATTTATTTATTTTTAATACATTTGAGTGTAATAGTTGTAATAGTTTTTCACGTATGCATCAACATGAAGTCTTGTGAGGGTTGTCTTATTTTAAGGCCAGTATCTGTGGTGAAACGATGGTTTATGTCTGTAAATAGGAAATGGCAGGTCTGTAAATATCCCGTCAGGGTGGACCTTGGCACTTGTTGCTTGTGAACACAGTGCTAAGGTTTCCTAAATGAATGGTAGGGCCTGTGCGGGAACACCGGAGTCCACATGGGACCATCACAAGCCCCCGGCCCAGAATAGTCTGTTGTTGGAAAAGGTTAGAGGTTACCTTAGCAGAGCGGCAAATGGAAAATTAGAGCTGCACTGACTCACTGGTTTTGTCTTTTGTCTCACCTTAACAAGGTTATGGACCAGCCCAGTTGTCCACATGTCCACCGGGTCTTAAAAAGTCTAAAATTCAGCAACTTCAATTTTAGGCCTTAAAATATCTTGAACGCCTATGTTTTCATCCCAGGTCTAAAATTTAATTTACTAAGGTCTTAATTTTTTTTTTTTTACGTCCGCTCCGTCCATTCTGAGAGAGGTGTCTGTAGAAGAAAAAAAGAGTTTCTGTTTCTGTTTCTACTGTCTATTCATTTAAATGTAGCATTTTTATCTCATTTTTAACTGGATTAGACATTCGGCTCTAGAAAACCTCCTGCTTGTCATTTCAATAAAAAAGTAATATTAGGTCCCAGCTAACATGTCACATCTTTGTCTCCCTAGTGACCGTGTCCTGTGCACAGTAAAAAAAAAAAAAAAGGTTTCATTTGAATGGTAAAATGTTGTTGACAATGTAAGCTGAAGAGGTTTATGTTCACAGTTTTGCAGAATAGTTTTGAGCAAGTATTGAATCTTAATTAAGATATGAAAATTAATTAAAGCTGCTGTGTGGCATCCATTTTCTTGTCCAATAGTATTTTTCCAGATACAGTATTTGATCATTACTGCATGGGTTTTATTGACTGCATTAACTTCAATGTCATCTTTTTTATTTCTTATATTCCATAAGTATAAGAAACTTTTTCTTTTAAAACAAAGTGACATGGTTTTGAGAATCCAATATGATCATCTTTTTTATTTGAGGGGGGTCTTGATATTGGTCTAAAATTTTTCTCGTAATGGTCTCCTTTCGTTAGCTGTTACAAGACAGTGTGCGCCACTACTTACTGCTCGTCTTCTGGCCGTTGGAGGTAAGTCCTCTCGTCCGCCCAATGCCGTTGGGATTTCCAAACGGAGATCCTCTTCCGCCAGATGTGCAGATACATCTCCTATTTATCCCATAGCTGGGGACTTGGTTCATGGGTACCAGGGCGTGTCCACACACCGGTGGGCCTGCGGACCGCATGTCTGGTGAGGTGCCCAGTTACCACGCATCACCAATGTGGAGGTACTACTTAAGGCTTGAAGTTGGAGAGGCTATTGTACTGGCAGGAGAGACTTACGCACTCGGCTCCCTTTTCGCTACTGGAGCTAGCCAGCGGTGAGAGCTGAGAGCGAGAAGAGTGAAGCACTCGACTAACTACGCAAACACACTAGACGCATCACAACATCCATTTTTGATCCCGAGGGAACTCGACATGATAGATAGATGATAGATCGTAATGGTCTAAAAAAATTCTAAACAAAAGGTAAAAAATTAAACTTGTTGATTCTTGTAAGAATCCTGAAAAAATATGCCGTCCGCACTGGGAACAGATCTGTAAATGATGTAAATATGTCAGCAGTGTCACTGGGGTTAAAGGGTTAAAAGACGTTTTTTCACTCAGAACATTTAAAGATAAAAGTATGTCGACCAGTTGATCCAAACACAGTCTGACTCACCTCATATGTTTCAAGTATCATTCAAGCTAATATAGTTGTTATCACGTACATTGTACATTTTTACAGCGTATTTTCACTATAAAAGAGTTTGAGCAGTTTTTTTCTTTTTTACCGTATCAAAGATAAAATGATCCTAAACGTTACCAGTTTTGGTTCTAGTACCTGATGCTGACCCGCCATTTCTGTATGTTACTGCTCACACACACATACACACACACACACACACACTATTGCACATGAGTGACTCAGCAGAGAGCGTCTGGCGATAATAGTCGACAATAAAATTAATCGTTGACTATTTCTATTATCGATTTTTTTTGTCGACTTATCGTTGTAGCCCAACTGTCCGTCACAAATGCCACTAAAGCAGCAGATGGTGAAACTACACTTGAGTTTCTCTCTGGTTTATCTGACCTTTTATCTGAACGCTCCTGCTTTCATTCGTTCATAGTCTTTTTTTTTTTTTATCCTCTGTTTATCTTTTTGATGGAATCAACAGTTTGACGGGTGTTTGAGTTTGTTTGAAATCCAAAGCTAGACAATGACCCAATGCCATACGTTGGCCTATTTCTAGTGAAGGTATTGTCCAGTCCTCTGTGTTTACCACTGCTGGGAAAAGTGCCATTTACAATTTGGCGTTGGCTTGGAACAATAGGGCAGATTCCACGAGCTGTATTCTGTTGTTCCTCTGCCTCTGGGAAAGCGCTCCTGGTTCCAGTTATTTTTGGAGCTCAGTGTGAATTGCAGATGATAGATGAAGTATTTCTCCTTCTGAAGGAGACCTCTGGCACTTTTGGGACTGGAAGATCAGACGATTTTCCAAGGTGTGTTTGTGCGCACGTCTTACTGTGTCAGTCTCACATGTTGACTGTTTGTAGGGAATTTTTTTGTTGTTGTTGTTGTTCACAATTTGACAAGCTTTATTTTTAGTTTCTGAATAACCGTAGGCTGATGAAGCGTCTCCTTGACCCAAATGCAGACACAAAGAAGCTCTTTACCACGGACAGTCGTGTCTTATGCTGCAGTACAGTTAGAAGAATGCATTTGTTAGACGCAAACAACAAAGTATTGTGTTTCATCCTGTGTTTATTTGAAGTGTGAAGGATCCAACAAACTCTTTTCACCGTTTTTAACCCTGTTTGTTTTTGGATTCATTTTCCTCAGAGGTAAATCAGTTGCTCCGTCTTCCATGGCGTAGGAATATGTCTTGTGTCGTAAGTTAATTTTAGATCAATACAAAACATTGAACTTTGCTGAGGTGGTGCAGACTGCATTCCAAACCATTTATGAACATTTGCACCATGAGGCTGAGCCTGGCCCAGTTGTGTAGAGCCTCACACGGTACTTCTGTAGTTTTATGTACTAGGGTTATTCTCTCAATTGGGTGCACATTGGAGGCTGGCATAAGAACAGTCCAACCTTCAACCCCGTAACAAAGACTCATCCCCATAACAGTGTTCTTTGGTTATGGGGTTGAATATTGGAGCTAAAAATAGCCATAGATCCACATGAGTGAAGGTATGGAGCATTAGAAAGCATGAAGAAAACAAGAAATTAATAAAGTTTTCTTAGACAATTAGCTTTTTTCTCCCAAACAATACTAAATATAATTAATGCTTAGCCTAGCCTAGCCTAGCAGTGTTATCTCTATTCATTCCATGTATGGGTCTAGTGGTGCTTCATAGTCAGGGGGGCGGGGCTAAAAGGTTGTCTTTCAAATCCTCTGTATGCAATAGGACGGTACTACAACCAATCAGTGTAATCTTTAGGATGACGTAGTTAGAGCGCCTGAAAGTTGATGGAGGAGTCCGGAGAAAGTTAGGAATGACTAAACAAAATGGTGGATTATGGAGCTGAACGACTGTTGTCGCTTCTGTAAAAAGAATTTAAAGATTGTTGATGTTTTCTCACATTCTTCACTCATCTGTGATAAAAGGAAATCTACACCTGTTGTTGTTCTTCTATGGTTTTTTACGCTTGTTTCTCTACCAATCATTGCAGTGTCACTTTGTTAGGCCCGCCCTCTGACTCTATACTTCACTGTGATTGGTTGACTAGTTTCAGGGAAATCTAGACAAAAGTTACATTGAGTGAAACTAGACTACTACGATAGAACATTAGATTTACTGATGCTAGGAGGAGCTAGTGTGGCTAGGCTACTACGATAGAACATTAGATTTACTGATGCTAGGAGGAGCTAGTGTGGCTAGGCTACTACGATAGAACATTAGATTTACTGATGCTAGGAGGAGCTAGTGTGGCTAGGCTACTACGATAGAACATTCGATTTACTGATGCTAGGAGGAGCTAGTGTGGCTGGGCTACTACGATAGAACATTAGATTTACTGATGCTAGGAGGAGCTAGCGCAGCTAGGCTAGTGTTCTTTGGTTAAGGGGTTGAATGTTACAGGGTTGAAGATTTTAGCTAAAAATAGCCATAGATCCACATTAGTTAGAGTATGGAGTATTAGAAAGCATGAAGAAAACAAGAAATTAATAAACTTTTCCAAAACAATTACTAGTTTTTTTCCCCTAAACAGTAAAGTAAATATTTTTATCTCCACCAAGGAGGTATTAAATTCGGGTCGGTTTGTCTGTCTGACTTTCAGCAGGATTATGCAAAATGTTGTGAACGAATTTTGATGAAACTTTCAGGAATGATAGATAACGGGTCAAGGAAGAACCTATTAGAGTTTGAGCAATGAAGGTCAAAGGTCAAGGTCACACTAAAGGTCAACATCTAAAACACATCAGTGGTAATATCTCAGGTTTTTTTCATTCACATGGTCTGACCTTTGACCCCTAACCTTCAGTCATCAGATGGGTCAACATCTATGGCTCCATCACATCATATGACGTCATATCAAACCTTGGCGGAGGTCTTCTGTTTCTGACTGACTTGTTTATGCTTCTAACAGTGTTGAAAGGTTGAGGTCGACAATGTCAATCTGATGATAAAATAATGAAATATATGTCATAGGTTTGGTAATACTGACCTGTATTTATAGTTTGAGTTGGAAAAGACTTCAGTGATGTCACTTTGTGGGTGCTTGGGAACTTGGACTAAACCAGGGCACGATTGAATCGTGTTATTTTATAAATAATTTGAATATGTTTTCATATTTCTTATATTAAGGTTAAAGTAGACAGTAAATGATTATATTAGCAGAAAAACTGTGGTTACTATTTTCACTAGTTTTATATTCAATAAAACGGTCTTTCTCGGATCAGAATCACAGTGATGTTTACACAGATGTTTTTTTTGTTGTTGTTTTTTTAAGTTGACTCAGCAAACCCTGCAGAATATAGGAGCAGTGAACTGGACAAACCTGTAGAATGAACATCTCTCATGTTGTTTGAGTAAAGTGATGTTCCAGGACTATCCTAACCTGAGCACTGCTCTGTCTTCCTGCTTATCTGCTTGTGTCAACACAGACCAGCAGGCATTCTCTCAGCTCTAAATTCTGTTTATTTGCCTTCAGGGAACAGTCCTTATGTAACTGCTGCTTCCTGTACGTTGAAGCCTGTCAGACCAGCCTCCGCACATGACCCTTAAACTGTTGGGTTCCATGTCGGGGGGTCCGGGAAGCTGTTCCGTCCGTTCAACTTAGCGCCGGCTTCCCCCAGTGTCATCACTGCTGTGGAATTTTGGTTTTAAAAAAGCACACAGAGGGACCCACAGTCTGCTTCTTTAGCCTCTGTGTTTATCACTCAACTCACGAAGGCCGTGGTTTGTCATTGGTCACAAACAAATGCTGCTTTTACAAATATATCACGAACACATGGGCAGACATTATAGGAGTTAAACAGTACGTTAACACGCACTTAGAAATTAAAATTATTACCTTACTCCAATTAAGGACTTAAAAGGATTAAAAATACGTTTTGCTTATTTTTTTAGATGATTGGGAGTACATACATATCGTTTATTTATTTGTTTATTTCACTGCACACATTAATGAACATTTCTGTAAATATGTCAGTATTAGCAAAAAATGCTATTTTCCATCCGTTGTCCCTGGGCCAGATGTAGTGTGCCAGCATCCACAAAATGAAAATAATTTAAAATAAAATTCAAATAATTGTAAAAGTTAAGGTTACACCTGCTAGTCGACATCAAAATCACATCATTTGGATGAACATTGAGAAATTTACATTTTGCTGTTTTGGGTCAAACTGTGTTAACATGGAAGTGATTAGAACATGTCTGGTTTTTCCGACATGAAACTCTATTTTTAGACTAACTCTTCTAAAGTTCTAAACAACATCACAAGGCAGCTATACAAGTCCAAACTAAAGAACAGTTTCTTTCCGCGATCACCCACGTCCGACCCGAACCGAACCCGTATCCGACACAGCACAACATTTTTCACCCGTTTCGTGAAAATCTGCGGTTCACCCACGGTTACCCGAACCCGTGCAGGACTGAGTCACAGTGGGTGCACCAGAGTGAAGACACTGATGACAAACACATCTGAAAAATACTGAACTGTCCCTTTAATCCAGCTATAAAGTTGGGTGGCATTTACATGGACACAGAAATTCAATTATAATCGCATTATCTGAGTTGGATACTGCGACTTCTAAAACTCCAGTTGTATTCGATTATACTGTGATTAAGGCTTTGACATGGTTTTTAAACCTTCAGTTTTAATCGGAGTACGGCAATAATTTGAATTTCTCTAAGTGCATGTGGATGTACTGAGTGAACTCATGAAGGCCATGGTTTGTTGTTGGTCACAAACAAACGCTTCTTTTATAATTCTATCACAAACACACGGACAGACATTGAAGGAGCAGCAACACAGACCGATGCTTTTCCAAGTGTGGGAAATTTGGCCCTTTTTCTTTGAAAGCCTGAAGCAGAAAAAGGATAAAAGCTTTGGTATGTGTGGTGTAGAGTTGACTGTTTGGCCTGGGCTTTCAATGCCCCTTTATTTGCAGAGCGTCCCGCCCATTAAACGACGCTGCCCTAATCAGTCTGAGAGTCATCTTCTAATAGGTGGGCCTCCTGGTGGACCCCTCTGTCTTTGTGAGCAGGCAGACCATAAACACCACGCTACTATGATTCCAGCCTCGCAGCACAAACAAACACTGAGGCCTGAGCAGGAACACAGATATGTCCTGGCAGTCCATCACTGCAGCAGCTACAGTATTTACGCCAGTGTTCAGCTCAGTTAAATGCATTTAATACAAAGTCAAAGTGTGAGTGTGTCGCCAAACATCAAATGTGCTTCACAACTATTCGCTTGACATGAGAACAAACTGTGAATGAAACACTAGGAGCGTAGTTGTTGTACGACGTCATGATTCATGTACAAAGTTCAGGGTAAAACTCCTGAGACTTTATGTTCGATAAAAAGTCCAAATTGTCAGATAAAAAGTCTAAATAATTTTTATATATATATATATATATATATATATATATATATATATATATATATATATATATATATATATATATATATATATGTATATATGTGTGTGTGTAGATACTTTGCAGAGGGAAAAAAATCCATCTATTTGGTGTTAAAATCAATTAAAAAAAAGAAAAACATGAAATTCATTTACAAAAGATAAAATCTATACAAATAAATAAAAAGCATGGACTCTACTGGGATGAGGTCTGGTGTGAAGGACTGGACCAGATGGTTCCACAGCGTAGAACCCTCTGACACATGGACAGATCGTATGGGCACGGCCTCCAGATCCAGTCTTTCTGTGGTTTTGTTAAACCTGAAAATGAAGAGTTGGACGTTTGTGGCTACATGTTAAAGGTAGATTAGACAAATATTTGTGTCATAGCAGAAGGAAACCGCAGTCGTTTTTGGTGTGTCCAGAAGGGTCACACGGTCACCCTGACTGGCACCACAGGTCCTGGTGTGTAAGGGGGAGGGGGGATCAGCTGGACACCTATGGGAGCTGGACTGTGTGGGTATGTGTTGGACCCTCTGATTAGAACATGTACCCTGGAAACTCAAGGTTGTTTGTTTTCCTCTTCTTCCGAAGGTTTTCTGATGAAATTTACATCCTACTATTTCTAATATAACTAGCCTAGCTTTAGCTTCATTACCTGTACTAGAGCTATTATAATTAGCCTAGCTTTAGCTTCATTACCTGTACTAGAGCTATTATAATTAGCCTAGCTTTAGCTTCATTGCCTGTACTAGAGCTATTATAATTAGCCTAGCTTTAGCTTCATTACATGTACTAGAGCTAATATAACTAGCCTAGCTGTAGCTTAATTTCCTGTACTAGAGCTAATATAATTAGCCTAGCTGTGGTTAGTGCAGGTAGCCTAGCTGTGGTTAGTGCAGGTAGCCTAGCTGTGGTTATTGCAGGTAGCCTAGCTGTGGTTAGTGCAGGTAGCCTGAACAGCTGCTTCTGTCCATAAACATGTATGACAGTGAGAAGAAAGGCTTTTCTGTTCTGGGAAAACTGGGAAAAGTTCCAAACCAACACTGGATCCTTGTGACACTAATTCCTCCCACTGGTTTGTTTCTGTCTCACAGATAATCTGCTGGGGGGGGGGTTATCTCATAATTTTGACTTCACTTAATGCACCTTATAGTGCAGAAAATACGGTATTTATTTATTTAGTTTTTATCACATGCAGTGGAACATTGCTTCTTTGCAGTGTTCATGTCCCCACGTGGATTTGCTGACACACTTAAGGCCCACATTAGGGAACTAGTTCAAAGGAGATGAGCAGGAGCTAGCATGACCTGGATACGCAGTTCTAGAAGCATGTCATCCTTACTGGTTTGTCAGATGTACTTATTGGTGCTGATGGTACAGGTGGTTGTAACGGTGTGGTTGTAATGGTGTGAATGTAACTGTGTGGATGTAACGGTGTGGATGTAACGGTGTGAATGTAACGGTGTGGTTGTAACGGTGTGGATGTAACGGTGTGGTTGTAACGGTGTGGATGTAACGGTGTGGATGTAACTATGTGGTTAAACATGTAGTAGAAGTGTTGTGTTTGTTGCAGTTGGTCGTCCTTCGTTCTTCAGCTCTTTGTCCACTTTTCTGTAAACTAGGTTGGGTCTTTGCTTCGCTGTGTCGTCCCCCCCCCCCCTTTTTGTTTTCCCCCTGTGTGTGTGTGTATGTGTGTGTGTGTGTGTATTGTGCTGAGTCGGCTGTGTTCACTCTGTGATTGTAGTTAAGCTCAGTGAGTTTTTGCTTTTTTGCGCTGGGACCA
>CM035787.1:53832672-53870172 GCA_020466265.1 Siphamia tubifer
GATATCTGGAGGTCAAAGGTGACATGTCACAAAACTAACTTCTGTAACACTGGGTTTATTACATTCTTTTGACTTTTTATCACATTATTTAGAGTTTTTTTTATCACATTATTGTCACTTTTTATGGAGGTCAAAGGTAACATGTGTCCAAATTAACTTGTGTAAGACTGTTTGTGTCAAACATAGACGTATCACACATACTGGATATATTATCATAATATTACACACACTGATGCATATATACATGTAAGGAAATTATCAATATTGAAAAAGGTCAAAGGTCAAGGTTGCATGTAGCAGAAAGGTCAAAATCACATGATTGGCTCTAATAAAAGAACAGGTTGTCATAGAAACTGGAGATTAGCACAAAATAGGGGCGGGGTTAAACATTCTGTGAATACTTTTTCTTAAGAATGTATTTAGGTGTATTTCTTCTTCTAATACTCTTGCAGATCGTTGTACAGAAACACTTTCTTTGTGGTTTCCAGCACAGATTGTGATCAAATTTTATTTAATTTTTTTTGTAAAATACCCAAAAATGTTGTTTCACACACTCTTTCAATGTTCACATCGTGTATTTCCAGCTGAACCCTCTGTGTGTTTTCTGATTTCCAAATAAAATAAACTTAGTCTTATCTTCTGGATTCCACCCCCTTTCTTTCAGCCTTTCAGGTCATGTGTGTGTGTGTGTGTGTGTGTGTGTGTGTGTGTGTGTGTGTGTGTGTGTGTGTGTGTGTGTGTGTGTGTGTGTGTGTGTGGGTGTGTGTGTGGGTGTGTGTGTGGGTGTGGGTGTGTGTGTGTGTGTGTGTGTGTGTGTGGTGTGGGTGGGCTTCTACGTTACAGCAGACCCACAGGTGGAAGTAACTAAGTAAAAGTACTTCCTTCAGTAGATTTCGTAGGTATCTGTACTTGACACCTTTAAGTAAAGCAGTTGAATCTTCTTTTATTTTTTGGTACCAGTAGTTGTACTTCTACTTCAGTACAGAGTGTGAGTACTTTGAGCACCTCTGGGCAGACCTGCTGGTGTTAGCGGATGTTAGAAGTCTGTCCAGGACACATTACAGTGTGGTGTAAGACAAGCCCAGTGATCGTCTGCAGTTCACGTCAGGGTCACAGCTCTCTGTTGTGTCGGCCTGGGGGGGGGGGGGTAATGGGGCACTAAAGGGAACAAAGGCCCAAACTTAAACCAAACTGTGCCTCGGGGTCAACTCTGCTTTCTCTAAGCAGGAAGTCTAGATATGTTGAATAGAGAAGGACACAAAGTGTCATGTCCGCACCCTCTCATTTAGCTCATAACCTGCAAATCAGTACAAAAGTTTAAACAGGTTTTTATAAACTACATTCTAAGTGGATACAGGAAAGAAATGTAAATATGAATTTCTAGCAAGGAACAGGTTTCCCTTTTTCTGTTGCGCTTTCTTTTCTTTTCGGTTTAGTGTGTATGTATGTATGTATGTGTGTGTATGTATATGTGTGTGTGTGTATATATATATATATATATATATATATATGTATGTATATATATATATATATATATATATATGTATATATATATATATATATATATATATATATATATATATATATATATATATATATATATATATATATATATGCTCTGAGTAATACAAAGGGGTAGGACTAGATAAGTTTTGTTAACTTCATCCTACACCCTTTCGAACAAGGTATAATTATTTAGGATATTAAAGAGGTGTTGTTTTAACTTCTGATTAAATACTTTGTATATTTTACTTATGTTATTTTACCTGTTCGAATAAACAAATAAATGAATAATGATACAGCAGCAGTCACACTGACATTACAACTCATCTTCTCTGACTGTTAGTTGGGTTTCGATGCTTTTTTAAAAGATTTAGAGCGCACATGTACAGATTTGGGTTGTTCCATTGGTTACACTGCTCTACACTTTTTTATTAATAATAATAATAATAATAATAGAATAAATTTATATAATGCATTTTTGGCCACTCTAAGCCCTGTACATTTGTTAGGTTCCAGCTACGGTTGTCAAAAAAATCGATTTTAGATACTAAATCGATATTGACCCTTGGTATCTAATTAGATACTAAGTTGCTGGAAAATCGATTTTTGTTTTTATGGCGCGTCGCCGCTTTTTTGTAGCGGGTAACGTTAAGAATTGTAAACAGGCATCAACGCGGTCAGCTCTGGCACAGCCGTAATGCCGGCGTGTAAGTTAAAGTCTCTTTTTTTCTCCAGCTGCCTCTGACAGCACACGGGATGACGCCAGTGCGACCACAGACCTATACACTATTTCTATAGGTCTGTGATTGGACCATCCGATGTAACTTTGCTTTTAAAGGCCTCCATATAGTCGAACGTTTATGCGCGCGGGCGGCAGCCAGGCGGTAGCGCATAGTATCACGTTACCACCACGGAGGCCACCGTGAGCATGTCAGCCTATCATTTTTGACGTGCGCGCTGCTAGTCCTGTATGGCAAGCCAAAGTGTTCACATAGCCGCGCGTTGTGTTTCTCATATCACGCGTGCCAGAACGCGTTTTGGCACGCTATCACGCGTTACATTACGCGTTCTAGCACGCGTTCTGACACGCCACCCACGCGTTCGGCAACGCGGTCTAGCACGCGCAATGGCACGCGTTTTAGCACGCGTTCCGTAACGCGTGCTAGAACGCGCTCTGTAACGCGTTCTAGCACGCGTAATGGCGCGCGCAATGGCACGCGTTTTCGCATGCGTCATGGAACGCGTGCTGGAACGCGTGCTATATGGTAATGATCTCCTCCCACTGATTTTCTCCGCCAATTAGTTTGTAGTGCTTCCAGCCAATCACTGTTCAACACAACGAGTCCAGAATAGCTGAGCACTGATCTGACCTTCACAAACGAAGTGCATTCACTCAATGTTTAATTTTTGCTAAATATTTTGACTTTTCCTTCATCAATCTACTATGTGAACACTTTGGCTTGCCATAATATCACGCGTTACAGAACGCGGTCTAGCACGCGCACTGACGCGCTATCATGCGTTACAGGACGCGCACTGGCGCGCACAATGGCACGCGTTCTAGAACGCGTGCTACGTGATCACTTTGGCTTGCCATAGTCCCGCAAGGGGTCCGCGGTGGTCACATGATGCAATACGCTGCCGCCCGCGCACATAATGCTCGACCATAAAGAGTCTTACAGTTAGCACTGCAGAAGGACTTGAACAAAAAGATAGACCTACCTTAACTTACCAAGAGATAGACATGCATTTATTCTGCACCCGCACTCACTACCTTTTTTTAACAGTCCATGGAGGACATTTTAAAAGGAATCCCTCACATCTCCAGTATCGAAATAGTATCAAGTATCGAGTATTATCCTTAGTATCGGTATCGAGTTGGAAATTTTAGTATCGTGACAACACTAGTTCCAGCGCACCTTTTTTTTTTCCCCTCAGATTTTTTGATAATTCCTCATTTATTTTTACCTCCTGTTTGTTTGTTTGAAAAACCAATGAAGGAATGATACAGAGATTGTAAAACTATGTAGTTAAGTGTTCACATATTAAAGTTTAACTGCTCAAAAATATTCCTCAAAGTTTGACAAGTGTGTGACAAAACAAAAACACAAATCTTTCCCTTTAATTTTTTTTGTTTCTGTTTCTATTTTTCAGGGATGTTTTTTAAGGGATTTTTGAAAAAACAAACCTCACACCTGTAAAAGCAAAAGTATGAAAAACTCCAAAAACAAAACACATCCCTATGGCTTTAGTCGTGTGTGAGTCATGGAGGAGAAAACACAGGTTTCTTTAGGAAGTCTGAGGAGTAGATTAGTTTTTTGACTTTTAATGAGTCACACATTGTCTGCATGTTTACGCTGCTTTTCATCTCCTGCTCCTCTAACGACCCAGCCACAACATTTTTACACTGGAAAGACTTTTTTATCTGACGCTCCTGGTGTGGTAAACTCATTTTTCTGCTCTTTCCACATGTTTTTTTTTTTTTTTAAGTCGGACTGTAATAGTTTTTTCCTTCCTTTCTTTTTCCTCTGTGAAAAAGTTGCTCTTTGAACTCGTCATCCAGTTATATGTCTGGCTCGTACTGACAATGACTTTATTTCAGCTTTTATCAGCTGCGTTTCTCTGTGCTCGGGGGTTTGACTCGTAAATGTAAAGTCAGTGGTGTTTTTTTTTTCCAGTTTTCTGCTTCTCACTGTCTCCAAACAGCTTCTTTGTTTTGTTCCAGATAATATTTAAAGGGGACATGTCATGCAAAATGCACTTTTTAACCCTAAAAATAAACAGCCTTTTTTTGGCGTTAGTGCCTTTAAGGACTGAAAACTCAAACGGTCAGATTCACCAACAGCTTTTATGTAAAAGCCATTAAGGAACTAAACACCTGCGATACAAATATATGCAATATATTTAAGTGCAATATTTTATGTAAATAGTGCAAGTGAAACTGTTGAAGGACCATTGTGTGAATGCTGTATGTTAGTCTGTTTTTTTATTTCTAATAATAATAATAATAATAATGGGATCAGATTTCACCCACAGCACTTTACATGAGTCATCCATTATTCATTCACTCTCACATGCTCTCTCTGGTGGTGGTGAACTACATATGTATCCACAGTTGTCCTGGGGCAGAAGCGTGGCAGCCATTTTGTGCCTATGGTCCCTCTGACCACCACCAAACATTCATACACTAGTATGTCCAAGGACACAACGGTCCTGACTAGGACAGACTGGGAATCGAACCACCAACCCATTCACTCTGGACTACCCACTCTACTAACTAAGCCACAGCTGCCCCTTCTATTTCTAACTCAAAATTTGTACTTTTTATATTATCTTATTACTCTGTATATATATATGTATATATATATATATATATATATATATATATATATATATATAATATATATATATATATATATATATGTATGTGTATATGTATGTGTATATATATATATATATATATATATATGTATATATATGTATATATATATATATATATATATATATATATGTATATATATATATATATGTATATATATATATATATATATATATATGTATATATATATATATATGTATTTATATATATATATATGTATATATATGTATATATATGTATATATATATATATATGTATATATATATATATGTATATATATATATATATGTATATGTATATATATATATATATGTATATGTATATATATATATGTATATATATATGTATTATATATATATTATATGTATATATGTATATATATATATATGTATATATATATATATATATATGTATATATATATATATATATGTATATATATATGTATATATATGTAATATATATATGTATATATATATGTATATATATATGTATATATATATGTATATATATATATATGTATATATATATATATATATATATTATATTATATATAATATATATATGTATATGTATATGTATATATATATATGTGTGTGTGTTTCAATTCAATGTTGTTGTACTTTTGTATAATGATAATAAAGACATTCTATTCTATTCTATTTTTTCATCCACTAACTTTGACTTTTTTGCAGAACACTGTTAATCAACCTGTCCTAAGTACTGATCAAAACTACAAAATATAGTTTAAAAAAATTAACCCTTTCACAGATTTATGCAAAAAAATAAGTTGTTTTACAAATCTCTTTTTCCAGCTGTAAAGTTAGTGGATGAAAACAGCCACTAAAACCACTAAAGGGAGTTTTGTATGAAATCTAACACTGCACAAAAACTAAATATGCTTCAAAGTCCAATGACATTACTAATCCTTGACATATCCCAGACTGTGATCATATGTGACCCTACATCATTAAACCAGTGGTTCAGTTCCACAGCAGTATTTCTAGCTATAGCCACAAATACATTCTATTTATGCATTAAATTAGGAATGGTCTTTTGGACAATAGTTAAGAGATAATGTAATTTTGACTTCCTTTAATGCTCCTTACAGTGCGGAAAATATAGTTCTTATTTTTGAAAATAATTTTGAAAAGCTTCACGTACCCCCTGCAGTACCTCCCCCCGTACCCCTGGGGCCCTGTGTGTTGTGGTAGAACCCGTGTTGTTGTGGTGGAACCAGTGGCACACATGAAGACGCCTGAAGGTGCAGCTGTGATAGTGTCAGCTGACTCACAGGATACACAGGTGTTTTTTTGTTTACGCCGCCTTCGGGCTTTTACCTTCATCCTACGTTTGTGCAAAGTGATGATACTTATCATGTGACTGAAGATCTTCTAGTGTTTCCTTTTATGCTCTTTAGTTTATTTCACACTCTGAGGCACTACTTTTGGTACTTTTGGTCGACTGCATGACATCTTCTGTTCTTCCTTGCGGCGTGTTACATTGAAATCAACTCACCCCAACACGTTGACTGTGACCAGGGTGGTACTGTGACCAGGGTGGTACTGTGACCAGGGTGGTACTGTGAACAGGGTGGAACTGTGTTACGGGTCCCGCCCTTATCTGGCTTGTTGGTCATCGCCTCCTCCTGATTCTCTGCTGTACTGACGTGTTATGTTTTATATGTAAAACCTGCTGCTCGGAGCCCTGCACGTGATTGGTCCTTGGAGGTCGCAGGGAAAACAAAGTCCGTCCCCCTGGCCCCTTCCCCGTTCTGATTGGATCCTGGATCCTCCCGCCTCTCCCTTTTCCGTCCTGTTCCTGCTCCAACCAATCGGACTCCTGCCACTCGATTGAGCCGCCTACTATAAAACTGAACACCTTAGAGAAGCTCGTCGGCTGGGATCACTCTGTCCCAGTCACCACCACTCATCTGTGTCTCTAGTACTGTCACTAGGCTAGCGTTTTGTGTGACTTGTTTAACTATATGAGACACTCGTTAATTTAGTTTCTTTAGCTTTGTTTGCCTTCAGTTAAAGAAGCTAAATTTAGTTATTTGAGTTTGTTATTCCATACTTTGTTACCCGTATTTAAAAAATTGTACCTTTTTGTTTCCTCACATTGTATTTCCCCTTTTGGGACACCTTTTGTTAATTCACTTTATCAATTATTAAATTTACAATTTTAGTTCCATTTTACATCTTGGTTTTTGTGTTATTTCCTGCACACACCCCTAGATGCCACCTGCAGGACGTAATAAACTGTGAACAGGGTGGTACTGTGAACAGGGTGGTACTGTGAACAGGGTGGTACTGTGAACAGGGTGGAACTGTGAACAGGGTGGAACTGTGAACAGAGTGGTACTGTGAACAGGGTGGAACTGTGAACAGGGTGGAACTGTGAACAGGGTGGAACTGTGAACAGGGTGGAACTGTGAACAGGGTGGAACTGTGAACAGGGTGGAACTGTGAACAGGGTGGAACTGTGACAAGGGTAGAACTGTGAACAGAGTGGTACTGTGAACAGGGTGGAACTGTGAACAGGGTGGAACTGTGAACAGGGTGGAACTGTGAACAGGGTGGAACTGTGAACAGAGTGGTACTGTGAACAGGGTGGAACTGTGAACAGGGTGGAACTGTGAACAGGGTGGAACTGTGACCAGGGTAGAACTGTGAACAGAGTGGTACTGTGAACAGGGTGGAACTGTGAACAGGGTGGAACTGTGAACAGGGTGGAACTGTGAACAGGGTGGAACTGTGAACAGAGTGGTACTGTGAACAGGGTGGAACTGTGAACAGGGTGGAACTGTGACCAGGGTGGAACTGTGACCAGGGTGGAACTGTGACCAGGGTGGAACTGTGAACAGGGTGGAACTGTGAACAGGGTGGAACTGTGAACAGGGTGGAACTGTGAACAAGGTGGAACTGTGAACAGGGTGGAACTGTGAACAGGGTGGAACTGTGAACAAGGTGGAACTGTGACCAGCCAAGACTAAAGGAGGAGTTTCTCCCTACTTGTGTCTGATGCAGTTTTTTTGGGGTTTTTTTGGTAGAAACCGTCTGACCACAAATCTATAGTTTAGAAGTGGTGCCACAGACTGGACCCAAATACTTCTGGAAACAATTATATTTCAGCATATTTTCTAATTACCATTTGTTGTATTTTGTTTCTATGTCGTAAGCGACTGCTTCCAGTCTTTTTTAGTCTTTGACCCCATTTTAAAGTTGGACATTCCTGTCCACACGTTAACAACTGAGACATTTTAGTTTTCCTAAAATTAGTGTTTGATTCTCTAACAGTTTTTATTCTGTGTTTCAAATCCAGGTCAATTCTATCTGACAATATTAAACAAACTATGAATTATGAAAGAACTACAGCATCATAAAAATAAAAATAAATGAATACAAATAAATAATACATTTAAAAAATTTTATTAAATAAATGAATACAAATAAAAAAGCATGCAAAGAATAGATAAATTAAGAAATAAATTAAAAATGAAAAGGACAAATAAATAAAATAGATAAATAACAATAAATGAATAAAAATAAAATAAATAAAAAGACAAATAGTTATACATTTATAAATGAAAAAGAGAAATAAATAAATAAAAATGAGTCAATTAATTAAAGAAAATACAAATAAATACAAATGAACTAAACTAATAAAATAAAACTAATAGAGAAGGTGTGCTGTGAGTTCATATGTTCAGATGCTGTCGTGTTTGTGGGACAGGGTGGACCTTAACATTCTACAAACAGGTCTTTGTTGGAATCCACTTGGGTTTGGCCTGGTCCTGCCCCTGCAGTGGCAGTACTGTGTGTGTGTGTGTGTGTGTGTGGGGGGGGGGGGGGTCCACAGACATGCACAGCTGTTAGACATGTTGGCTCAGAGGGTGGGGTTTGGGGGGCAGCTGCTGCAGGACGTGTTGGACAGAAGGTGTGGTGTCAACACAAATAAATAAATGTAAATAATAAGAATAATTTCAGGAGCTGCAGTGTAACGACTGCTCACATAAAGATACTGTGCAGCTGTAGTGGACCAGGACATTGTCCTCAGTGTCCTCAGTGAATCGTCTTTGTCCACTCCATTTCCTTCCTCTACACTAGAACGCTGCGATCCTATTGGTCAATGCATGGAGGTGTTTGTGTCACAGAAGATCAGCCTGTACAACCTCATTTCCTCTTCCTGTGCAGTCACTGTTAATAATAACACACACCCCTCCTGCTCTTCCTCCTCCTCGTCCTCCTCCTCCTGCTCTTCCTCCTACTCTTCCTCCTCCTCCTGCTCTTCCTCCTCCTCCTACTCTTCCTCCTCCTCCTACTCCTCCTCCTCCTGCTCTTCCTCCTCCTCCTGCTCTTCCTCCTCCTCCTGCTCTTCCTGCTCTTCCTCCTCCTCCTCCTGCTCTTCCTCCTCCTACTCCTGCTCTTCCTCCTGCTCTTCCTCCTCCTCGTCCTCCTCCTCCTCCTGCTCTTCCTCCTCCTCCTACTCTTCCTCCTCCTCCTACTCCTCCTCCTGTTCTTCCTCCCCCTCCTCCTCCTGCTCTTCCTCCTCCTACTCCTGCTCTTCCTCCTCCTCCTCCTGCTCTTCCTCCTCCTCCTCCTCCTCCTCCTCCTCCTCCACCTCCTCCTCCTCCTCCTCCTCCTCCTCCCCCTCCTCCTGCTCTTCCTCCTGCTCTTCCTCCTCCTCCTCTTCCTGCTCTTCCTCCTCCTGCTCTTCCTGCTCTTCCTCCTCCTCCTCCTCCTGCTCTTCCTCTTCCTCCTCCTGCTCTTCCTCCTCCTCCTGCTCTTCCTCCTCCTCCTCCTCCTCCCAGGGGGTGCCTTTAAGAACTTCCATATCACTCCTCGTCCTCTGAAGTGACTCAGCTGATGACTTTTCCAACAGCAGTTGTTATTTATTCCAGGCAGGACAGAAAGAAGAGCCAGGACATTTGCTGACAGGAGTGTGCCCCCCCCCCCCACACACACACACAGTATATTTAGCTGGTTATTGAGACAACCTGACCAGAAGAATTTTCAGAGCGGTGCCTGTAAATATCTAGGACTGTGTGTCGAGGGCTGAGACAGTGGAGCTGCCAGACTAATTGAAATTTGCTGACCGTTAAGTTGATTTGCTGCCCTAGAGGCCAATCAGATTATCCTGCCGCTCTCTGAAGGGGCCTCTAACTTCATTTTATCTTTCATTACACCATGTTAAAGCCTTCACATGTCAGCTTAGGAGGGGGGGGGGGGGGGGGGGTTCTCAGATGACCATAGGTGTGTCTTTGTCCACTGCGTGCGTCTGTCCAGAAGCTCAAATGGGGTTGATGATGATTCTGCAAAATGACCAAACATGTGGAGAAGTCGTTCTTTTATTTTTAACTCAACCGGACGAAGTCGCGATGAGCTGTTGCTATCGCGCTTCATCCTTGTCATCGAGCTTTGGGGGCTTCCTATACCATTCACACTGTTTTAAAAACACACACACACACACTGGGATGGATTTGATCATCTACTGAATGACTCAGTTTAGTTGATAACAGACACCACAGCTGTGAGGAGCTGACATTACTGGGACATTACAACTATGTTTTTACAAATACAATAAAACACATTAATATCTCAGGAGTCACATGGTCTAACCTTCAGACATCAGATGGGTCAACTCCTCTGGCTCCATCACGTCACATTTTGACGTCAAATCAAGTCTTGGCGGAGGTCTGCTGTCTGACCGACTAGTTTTATTTTAGTTTTTTTTAAACTCTGGAACTGTTAAACTGAATCATGTGGAAGAGGAAAATATCTAAAATATGCAGGACACTGCCCCCCCCAGGACCAGAGTTGGACACCTATGTCTAAACCTTTGACTTAAAAGTCTGCAGACTGTCCCCCTCCTTTAGCTAACAGTTCGCTAACACCTGACGAGCAGGTTAACACACCCTTTCTAAACAACTTTCATTATTTTCGAGCCAAGTCCAAGCCTGTTCAGGGTTACGTAAGAGTCGACTGTAGAGGTGGGAGATGGCTCCTTCCTCTCATCTTTCCCTCCCCTTCCCTCCCACCACTCGTGTGCTGTTGTTGAAGGAGGCGTCTCCGTGACGATAGCACAGCGGTACATTGTTGTGGGGCTTCTAACACAGTCGCAGAGGCCCCCTGAATGAGCCCTGTGGAATGCCAGCCTTCGCGCTCATTCCCTCGCTGCACTCTCCCACGACTAATCCCACCATCTCTCATTTACACTTGCTCACACACCCTCCTTTCTCCTTCACCACCCGCACACACACACACACACACACACACACACACACCACTACTACTACTACACTGAAAAAGTAAAACATCTAGTTAAGTGAATCAAATTAAATTAAAATAACCCTAACCCTATGCAATTTAATTTGGTTCACTCAACTAGATTTTTCTGTGTGACCATAAAAAGTCAAAATGATGAGATAAAAAAAGTCAAAATTTAAGAAGAATTTTTAAGTTGATTCAATGTTTTACTTTTTTCAGTGTATAGCACCTTACAACATCAAAAACGTACACAAGGTGTTTCCCAAAATGAGATAAAAACAACGAAAACAGAAAGAAGCCCTGAAGCATAACATTGCTTTGACTTTTTATCTCATCATTTTGACTTTTTACGGTCACACGTACAAAAAAATCTAGTTGAGTGAACCAAATTAAATTGCATAGGGTTAGGATTATTTAAATTTAATTTGATTCACGTTACATGTTTTTATGTGTGACCTATTGAAGAAGACTTTTTAAGTTGATTCAAGGTTGAACTTTTTCAGTGTACTATTGTTATTTTAAACATTATTAGATTTAATTTAGTTTTAATATGGAGGGTTAATACTGAAGATGGTTTTCACAGTCTGTGCTTGTTTGGACAGGAAGTTAAAGTCTTTTGGGGGTTACTGCCTGTTAAACATATTGAACTTTTTTGTGTATTATGTCAAAAATCTAGCAAAGCTGTTTATAAAGCCCCTATTATTCTAATTATTAGGCTTTAGCTCCTTCTTCCGCTCAGGCTGCAGTGTGTGAACATTACATTTGGCATTTCCTGTTTGCATATGGGGAAGTCCTGTCTCCAAAACCTCCAGAGGACCTTTTGGAACAGGAAGTAGCGGCCACCTCGGTTCAGTGTCAGGGTCAGTCAGCCCCCATAAAAATAAAATAAAACCCCTCAGAAATAACATATAGAAGACAGATTTACAGAAGGGTTGGACTGATTGTTTTCATGTGTTTGTGAGTGACGACTTTTGATTTGCTTTGATAGAGTCGAAGGAATTTGATGATGTGGCTTCTTCACATGTGAACTCCAGCAGTTTCACTACAGGAAAAAACTAAAAGTGGTAAAAGTACTCAGTCTTTATCTTGTGTGGAAAAAAAAAGTAGAAGTACTGATTCAACTGCTTTACTGAAGTAAAAAAAATATATTTATAACTTAAATATACACAAAGATGCATGAAGAAAGAAGTAAAATGCACTAAAAATAGACAAAAACACACTTAAAAATACATACATGCAATATATAAAGTATAAACATTTATATAAATGTTTATGAATAAACGTAGGGAGTAAAAATAAAAGGTTTACTCAAGTAAAGTACGTTAAAAAACGTTAAAAAAACAACAACTATCTACCTAAGTACAGTAAGAAAGTATTTGTACTCTGGGAAAAGCTTGGTTGTGTGTGTGTGTGTTTCCTGTCGTAGCTAGCTAGCACATCAGTGCTAAATGCTTGAACTGCTGAGGCGCTAACGCTTTTGTAAACGCTCGTATCACCACCACCTCCTGTTTGACACAACCACTGTAACAGAAAACATAAGAGTGCAAACAGTGGCTTCTCACCTTTACAGCTGCCACCCCCCCCCCCCCCCCCCCACCACCACCACCACCGACCCGTATAACACACACTCACACACACTTGTAACAACTAAACAGCTGTGGGGTTTTTTCTGCAGAATCCTGTCCCATCAGATCTATTCATCTTCACACGTGTCTGTCTGTCTGTTTGTCTGTCTGTGTGTGTGTGAGGTTTCAGTAAGCGGCCTTGATTTGGGGTGGGGGGTGGGGTGTTATTGTGGCAGACTGTCCTGGTCCAGTTCCAGGTGTTTGTTAGTAAGATCCTACTGGTTTATTCCCCTTTCAAATTAAAACAAATGTCAGTAAATCTTCTTTAAATACAATTGGAAAATAAAAATGGTAACAGTTAAATTGATAAATATTAGCAAATGTCCCTCTGCTTTTTTTCTTTTTTCCCCCACTTCTTTTTATTGTATCTAATAATTGTCACTTTTTAATCAAATAATTTTAAACGTTTTATCTCATGATTTTGACTGTATTTAATTTCACCTTATAGTCCAGTGTGCCTTAAATGTGAAGAAACTAAAAAAATAAACAATTAATTAACGGTGCGTCTTATATCTATGGGTCTGTCGTTAGGATAGTGGATAGTTGGTCTGAGGGAGTGTTTGAAGATGACCCTGTTTATATTCAAACCCCAGCAGTGAGTCGGTGTTACAGGAGGGGGGGGGGGGTGGGGGGGGCTTTAATGAAGTGGCCTGAAGGAAGTTTGCCGTTGGCCTGATGACCTCAGGGGAATTGTTTGAGCATTGTTCCAGGGAGTTGAGGGGAGGAGAGGCCCCGCCCCCTCTTCCCACCCCCCCTTCCTCCTCCTCCTCCTCTTCGTCCTCTTCCTGCCGGTCTAACTCTAACTCTCAGCTGAGTCGTAACGCTCCTGGAAAAGGGAAGCCTTTGAACACCAACCTGTGTTTACGTTGGGATTTAGAAGAACAGAAGGTGATAGGCTTTGATCCAATTAATGACCCAGTGAATGTTCAGAAGAGAAGCTTAAACAGGAGGAAGGTAAGTCTAACCTCACTGGACTTCACCTGTTTAACCTTTGATTAAGGCAGGAAGCGTTGACCCTGTACGTCATGTGTTGTGTTCGACTGTGGGCAGATGTTAACTGCATTAACCTGAACACTCTGTCCGTCTGTGGGCGTTTTATAACTATTTATTACTTCCAACTTTTGACTTTTTATATTTTCATACCTTACTTTTATTACTTTACTGTGTGTGTACATATATGTGTGTATGTATATACATACATATATACACACACACACACACACACACACACACATATATATACAGTGGTACCTCTACTTACGAAATTAATTTGTTCCAGAAGTGTTTTCATACTGTGAAGTTTTCATAAATAGTCTCATGTTACATGTAGAAGGTCCAATACTACCCCCTAAACCCTTTAAAAATATAAAAAATTATCAATTTAGTATGAAATGTGTGTTAAGTAAAAGAAACGGTATATTTTAGATGTAATTTATTAGTGTCAGTGGTTAAATATGTATTCACTGACTGAACATTAAATATTAAACCATTGAAATGAACTAGACCATGTGGGTCATTTTCATACCAGACCATGTGGGTCATTTTCATACCAGACCATGTGGGTCATTTTCATACCATTGGGTTTGTTTTGTCACTTTCACCTTCAGTGGTGTTTGTTGACAGATGGTTCGTGGGCATAGATTCAGGGACCATTGACTTTGACGACTTTTCGCAATCTTCCTGGGGTGCGTGGGGCGTCTCCACCGTTGGGGTGATGGCACAACTCATGGACATGTTTTCAGGGTGGTTTTTTTTCCACAAATTCAGAGGGTTGGTGGGGTTTTGCTGGCATGTCTTTTATTGGTGCTGGTGAAGTGATGGCTCCTCCTCTTTTTTATCACCTCCTGTACACTTCTGTTGCTAACGCAGTCGCTTCTTCTTTTCATTCGCACCAGGAGTCACTTTCTTAATGAAGACATACCGTGGTGAGGTTTGGGTGAACGCACTGGGAGGGACCGATGAGGCAGCAGTGGTTCTGTCCTTTACATGTGGGTCCTGATGCTGGGACGACACATTTACGGATCGATTAATGAGGGTCAAAGGTCACCAAAAGCATCATGGGTAACTCCCTCATAGCCAATGGGATGATACGTACAGTGCGTACAGTAATGTACATAGTATTCATATAACAGCGGTTTCAGTTTTTTCGTAAATAGAATTTTGAGGTACTTGGATTATTCGTTAGCTGGGTCTTTTGTAAGTAGGGGCATTACTGTGTGTGTGTGTGTGTGTGTGTATATATATATATATATATATATATATATATATATATATATATATATATATACTATTTCTCAGTCATAACCTTCTCTCCAAACCAGTGTCAGATCTTTTCATGCTCACTTCTTATCCACATGTTTGGTGTTTCAGTGACACGTATTACTGTCTTTTTTATTTCAACCCACTTGTTTTGTGCACATACACACTAGCGTTATTATGTCTCATGGTTCTGACAACACGATTATGACTGCCAGACTAAAAATGGAGTTGAGTCGTTGGAGGTCAGTGTAATGTTTACAGAAGAATTTGTGGCTCGCTGCTGATTTTCCCAGAACCATCAGCCTTGAGTTTTGTGAAATAGATTAAATATAGAAGTTAGTTTAGTGCCTGTACTGTATGGTGTACATTTGATTGTTGTCTTTGATCAGTTTGATAGTTTCTTCTCTGAACAGATGAAAATATGTGCTGATATATACATGACATGTCAAGTCCAAGTTCTAATATAAACATAGTTTTTCAGGGTTACACATGTGTTAGTACATGAAATAGTTTAGTTTGAACGGTTTTAGCTGAAACTATCTTTTTTATGGGGTTGTATACGTTCTTCTCTGCATTTTTTGGGTTTTTTGGGCAATTTAAGTAAAAAAAAATTCATCAGACAACAGTTGACTAACAAAGTGTTTTAATCACGATAAATCAAAATTAAGCCAAAGCAACCCAGTGATAGCCGAGCAGTGCTATCCCTCTAGCCTAGCCTAGCAGTGCTATCTCTATTCACTCTATGTATGGGTCTAGCGATGCTTCATAGTCAGGGGAGGCGGGGCTAAAAGGTTGTCTTTCAAATCCTCTGTATGCAATAGGACGGTACTACAACCAATCAGCATAACCTTGGGGATGACGTAATTACACACTGGAAAGTTGTCGGAGGAGTCCAGAGAAAGTTAGGAATGACTAAACAAAATGGTGGATTATGGAGCTGAACGACTGTTGTCGCTTCTGTAAAAAGAATTTAAAGATTGTTGACGTTTTCTCACATTCTTCACTCATCTGTGATAAAAGGAAATCTACACCTGTTGTTGTTCTTCTTCTATGGTTGTTTACACTTGTTTCTCTACCAATCATTGCAGCGTCACTTTGTTAGACCCGCCCTCTGACTCTATACTTCACTGTGATTGGTCGACCAGTTTCAGGGAAATCTAGACAAAAGTTACATTGAGCAAAACTAGGCTACTACGATAGAACATTAGATTTACTGATGCTAGGAGGAGCTAGTGTGGCTAGGCTACTACGATAGAACATTAGATTTACTGATGCTAGGAGGAGCTAGTGTGGCTAGGCTACTACGATAGAACATTTGATTTACTGATGCTAGGGGGGATAGCGCAGCTAGGCTAACTCTGTGATTAAGCTGATAAAAATAACAAACAGACAGACAGAGACAGACAGATGAACCCTCTGAAAACATTTCATAATGTGGTCTCATGTTTTTGTCCTTCTATGTGTTGGTGTTCCTTCAGGGATGATTCTCAAAGGTGGCAGCCTGTCCCTGGGTCTAAGGCAGCCATGCTGGTGAAGGTGAACAGCATGAGCCGTGGGCAGCAACAGCAGCAGCAGCAGCAACAACAGCAGCAGCAGCAGCAGCAGCAGCATCAGCAGCATCAGCAGCAGCAGCATCAGCAGCATCAGCAGCATCAGCAGCATCAGCAGCTTCAGCAGCACAGCACACAGGCCAAGGCCAACACTTTCACCCTGCACCCCTCCACTAACAAGACCCAGGCGGGGGGGCACATAACTTCCACACAGGGGTATAAGACCGCCCCCTCTGGAAAAATGTCAGCTGACACACGCCAGGCTCATCACCTGAGAAAAGCCAGCAACGGCAGCTTCTGCCTGGTGGCGCCGGACAGTAATAGTACCCATCCCAGTCCGCTGCTTCAGAGGTCACAGACCAGCACACCACGACCCGTGTCCCCCCAGTACGGCTGCACCGCTCCCCCCATCTATGACGAGCCGGTTTCCGAGTGCCCCATATATGACGAACCGCCCACAGACATGGAGGTGGAAGGTGCGCACATGTACAACGGGCAACCTTTGTCTCGACTGACCCCGACTCACAGTTTACAGAAGCCCAGGTACCTCCAGCACCCGGGTCCAGGTGGGGCCAGGCACAGGAGGAACCCCTCCGCCTCTGACTACAGCCCAGCCGGTCTGGAGTGCATCAAGCACATGGTCAACGTGGATCCCAAACAGGGCCTGGTCGCCTCTGGTTCACCTGTCCCCACCCGAACGCCTTCTCCTATTTCCAGACAGGATCCAAGCCTAGCCCAACCTGCACCACATCCACATGCGCCCCCCCAAGCCCACTCTCTGCCCCAGCCCAGGGGCCAGCTAAGGGACAGGGATCCAGGTTCCCAGGGCCCCAATACACTGGATAAGAAGCAGAACTGGCGCGTCCTGGAGGCCACCGTCCAGCGCGCCATGGAGGCCCGGCACAGCCGACAGAGCAGCCAGGCATCGCAGGACTTCCCCCCGTCCACCCCGCAGCCCACTGGCAACTACCAGGACTCCGGCTACTCCACCGGCCCCTCCCCGAGTCTGAGGAGGAAAAGCAGGAGGAGGGTGGGAGGAGCCGGCGGGGGGGTGGGAGGCAGGCCGGGGTCGGTAGGGAGCAGCGGCGAGCTGTGCGCCCTCAATGAAAGACTAATGGCGGAGATGAGGGAGGTGGTGAGTCGCTCCAACACCATGAGGGAGGTGCGAGCTGGGCTGGACCCAGAGCTGGGGGAGAGGGGGGAGAGGGGGGGTGTCGTACCCCGCACTCGCTCCCCTGCAGACTCACTCAGGTGGTATGGAGGAGGAGGAGGAGGGTCATCGGGCAGGTGTGCATCACGAGAAGACCTCACTGGCCCCGCCCGCTCATTGAGTCGGGCCGGTAACCTTGGTAACCTTGGAAACGCTGTCCTAGCCCCTTTGGAGATACCTGGACGGCAGAAAAGGACATATGAAAAGGTGGACACGTTGGACATGAGTGTGAACAGCCAAGTCAGTCTGTCGTCACCTGAGACCCCAGGACCACCCTCACAGGTAAACCCCGCCTTCTGTCCATGTGGGCGTGTCTGTGTTATTGTCTGGCTTTATTTATTACACCAACTCTTATTATTATTATTATTATTATTATTATTATTATTATTATTATTATTATTATTATTATTATTATTATTATTATTACTCCTTAAACACTAGTAGGGTTCCCTCAGGGTCTAAAATCATCCCACGTCTAAAATTTAATTGCCTTAAGGCACACTGTCAATGATTGGTTTATTTTGGGGGGTTTCATCTACAAGGCGCATTAAGAAAAGTCTAAATTATAAAATAAAAAGTGAAGTGGAATAGATTCTTGAGTTTATTTTCAAAGACAATAAAGACAAAACAACCAGAAATCATTTATTGTATTTAAATATAGCGCATTTTCTTCCCCAAATCAACACATCATGAAATGAAACAGAATGATTAATGGCATCTACATGAGGGACCAGTTCTGGGCCCCCCTCATGCCTGGGCCTGGGACAACATACCCATTCTTCCCCCTGTCAACGGCCCAGTATATATATATATATATATATATATATATATATATATATATATATATATAATGCTCAAACAATATACTGTGCAGCTGTAATTGTTACTGTAGTGTAGGAGCTGGAATCCAGGATTAGATATAAAGCAAGAATAAGTGGATATCTCTGTTAGTTGTGTGTGTGTGTGTGTGTGTGTGTGTGTGTGTGTGTGTGTGTGTGTGTGTGTGTGTGTGTGTTTTAAAAGCCAAACGGTGAGAGAATGCGTTCTTCCAAACCACTGTTATGACACTTCTCTGTCAGATTAAGAGCTGAACTCTGCATCTTTTCTTATTGTGTGGTGTGTTTAACACAACAGGTTTGTTTGGATAAATGTGTTTGGTCTGGAAGTGCCTCCTCTCGCTGATGGCTTTCCAGATTTTCTATCAGATTAGAAAAGAATTTAGTCTCACTGTGTCAAATGAGGCTGAGCCGTGGCTGAATAAAAGTCTTATTATGGGACAATCATTTAGTGTGTCCCGTCCTCACAGAGCTGTAATTAGAAGAATGAACAGATTGTTTGGCTGAGCAGAAATATTTGTCTTCACTCTTGGGGCAGATTAAATATCTTCATTTTAAGTCCTAGACAATACAATAGGGGGTGTCATATTGTTGTATTGTGACTTTGCAGAAGTATTAATAACAGACGTGTGGACGGACCTTGGTGAAATCTCATTTTGATGTCGAGGCTCCTTCCGGAAAGTTCACATGGTTTAAGATAAAAGACGCTGGATTGTATAAGTAGTAATGTGGAGAACATTTTAAGACCTACTCAAATCTTTAAATCCTCTCTGGAAGCAGAATAAAAGCTGTACTTGGTTATATTACAATGTTCTTTTTAAAGCAAATCCTTCAGCGTCTGTGGAATAATAATAAATGTCTTCTGCCATTTTCAACTAAAAGAAAATCTGATGTTAGAAGAAAATAACATGAGCTGTTAGCGTTAATAGGGGTGTGGTATTACCAACAACCTCATAATACGACACACATCCTGATACAGGGGTTACGATACGTATCGTGATACATGGTATTGAAAACGTGTATGAGTTATGTATCACAATTTTTTTTGTTCTGTGATTTTGAATTTTTTTTTTTCCCCCCACATTTAAATAATTCATTTTTAAAGGGCAACATGCAGGTTAGACATTACCATGAACCATAGTGCAGTTCTCAAACTTTTTTGGCTCAGGTCCCCCTTGGAGGGGTGACATTTTTCCATGTCCCCCCTCATCCTCGCGATACTGAAAATGATAAAAAACCACTTCAACAATGATTATTATGAAACAATGATAACCTTTTTTAATAGTGCTTTTGTGCAAACCAGCCACATTTTCAGGTATTATAATATAAATGAACACTTCAGAAACAACAATTTTAAATAATTTTAAAATAATAAACGGAACAAAAGACACACAAAACTGTGTGTGTGTGAGACAGACAGACAGACAGACAGACAGACAGACAGACAGACAGACAGAGACTTAATGAGAGGGATGATCTTGTCAAACTCAATATAACTATCAATGTACTTTCTCTTTTTAGGGTTAGGGCGTTTGTTTTTGTCATTGTCATTTTCATTGTCATTTCTTTTACCACTTCTTGAGGAACTTGGCGGACACAAAAATCGATCCATGTTCGCTGCAGGGTGGCTAAAAATAGCCTGTGACTCGCTCCGTCTCAATTTAGTCAAGCTAGCGTCAAACAGCGCTGTTACTTCCGCCCGCTCGCTACAAAATAAAACTTCCGCATTACAAAATAAAACAGCAAAAAAAACAAAAAAAAAATGTGAATAATTTCGCGTACCCCCTGGACATGTGCCACGTCCCCCTAGGGGTCCGCGGACAGCAGTTTGAGAACCATAGCCATAGTGTACAGACAAATATAAATGATTAAATATCAGGATGTTGATAAAGAAACTGCAATTCAACATTGCATTAAATACTTTTTGAACCTTACAAGGCCTGTAGAAGGTCAGCATGCTGCTGACCCTAAATGCATTAGTGTCCCCATGCAGGACACATGGGCTTGTGGGCAGACTGGGCACCGGTGCCACTTCCTGGCCCCAGCCCCAGCTTTACCTGTCATCCTCTTACCCCGTCCATCTGCCCCGCGCCGTCGGTGCTGTATACTCGTGTGCCAGCTCTGCATTTGGGCACCTGGGGGGGCCACGCCAGGCCACAGAGATTCAGGACGCGGCTTCCCTCGGCCAGGAAGGAGGACCGCTGTGGCCCATATGGCCCCAGCCTGACAGGGACAGGAGGAGGAGGAGGGGGTGGGCTGGTACCAAGGCTTCCTGGTACCACCGTATATATAATGCGGAATCCTGCCCGGGCCCCTAAGTCTGTCCTGGAATGTTCTTGAAACCTGCTGGAATACTAGTGGCGTATTAAGAGACTGTGGGTGCTGTGCAGGAGCAGCTGTGTTTTCCATATTTGAACATTGTGAACACAGTTGAACATCCTGCTCTGCTTCTGTTCCTGCTCCATAGCATGACTAAATAAATAACCACCTGTAACACTATCATGTAATGTTCTTTTTCAGCATGTGCTCACTTTTGATCATTCAGACTTGACCTTTGAGCAGAGGTGGTAAACGTACTCACAAGTAGAAGTACAGCTCTTTGTGTGAAAAACAAACTGTACTCACACTTAAAGGTGTCTTTAACCTGACATTAGGTTGCATATAAAATATTATACATTAAAAAAACAGACAGGGAGCAAAGACATCTGTTTGTTTGAAAAAGCCGACGCAAAAATAATCTGCTAGAGCTGTAGTTGAAAAATAAAATAAAATGCACCAATACCAAAATTAGCCAAGTACATATATTTATATAAATGTAAAGAGTATAAAGTACAAATATTTATATAAATGTAAAGAGTATAAAGTACATATATTTATATAAATGTAAAGAGTATAAAGTACAAATATTTATATAAATGTAAAGAGTATAAAGTACATATATTTATATAAATGTAAAGAGTATAAAGTACAAATATTTATATAAATGTAAAGAGTATAAAGTACATATATTTATATAAATGTAAAGAGTATAAAGTACATATATTTATATAAATGTAAAGAGTATAAAGTACATATATTTATGTCAACATGTAGGGAGGAAAAGTAAAATGTTGGCAGAGAAATAAATACTTAAATAAAGTACAGACACCTTTAAAAAAAGAAAGAAAAGAACTACTTAAGTCCAGTAACAAAGTATTTTTACTTGTGCCTTGAGATGACATTAACATTTTCCAAACTGTGGCCTCAGTTTGATCCTGAGTGAAAAAAGCTGAAGCTCAGATCTGCTCCATTTGATTAAAAAACTCTAAATGTGTGGTGCTGGTCCTTCCATCAGGGTTTGGTGTCTGTGTGTTTTCTGTTCCTTCACTAATGTCGATCCTGGCTCAGGTCTGTGTCTTTACTCCTGCATGTTTGTGGAACATATGGTGCTTTTCTGGCCGGCTCTTTTATGGGCGCTGAGGAGCTACGTACGCTCATAAACTCTGCTACACACATCACAGGGAGGTCTGCAGCAGAACAGCAAAAGCTTCAACAACACTATGGCTTTTTCACAAACAATATTCATTATTTGTAATAAAAACAAAACCGTAAACATATATTCTTTTCCCCCCAAATATCTATCTAACCTGTCTGACTGCAGATGTTTGGATGCTCCTCATGTCTGCTCACATCTTCCATCTGCTAAAGCACCAGTAGCTTCTCTTTGTTAAGGCGGGGCTGTCAATCAAAATCATTGGCCCTGATTGGAGAAACCAGGTGTTTGTCATTTTGAATGACGTCCTACTTCAACCAATCACATTAAAGCAGCATGTAACGCAGATGATAGAAGTAGAAGCTCTTATCATACCTGGTTGGTAGAAGAGACAGAACATCCTTAACAACAATAAATTATTTATAAACTGTTCTGTTCATCTTTTAAAGAATCAATATGTGACCCCCCACCAGTAAACCAGGCATAAGTGTGTGTAAATCCAAACAGAGTTATGTGTGTATCTTGGTAGAGTGGAAACTAAGGTTTAAGATGGTGAAAAAATGATGTTTCTATCACAAGTAGAACCAAAGTTATGGTCATTTTAATATCCACATTTGGACATATTTTACAATTTGCATATTTTTAGATATTGTCCGTTAAAGTTTTGGACTGTTTTGGGGTAGGAAGTCCTTAGCAACGCATAATAATTTGTATCCGATTGACACAAATTGTTGACAGATGTTAAAGGACACTCTGATGGACATGTCACAGAAGTTTTATATATTATAATAATAGGACAGAAGTGTGACGTATTATAATCATTTGGCTTACACCATTGGACAGAACATTCAATATAAGCTTTTACCTCGTACCAAACACTTGGGTGTTTACCCACGGAACGGAGATCGTTTTGTTCGGCGAAAAGAGGTGGAAGTCGTCTTTGTCTTTGCTCAGCAATACCTGAACTTTTGTCACCGCTTAAATAATTGACTCAATAAACACCTTTATTGATTGGATTTCAATGTAATGACCACAGGAAGTGAACATAGAGGTGTTAAGGTACCGTTTTTTGATAAGGTGTAAACACTAATAACAAATCACCTTCCAGCCTAAATTTGGCTGTAGCTCTGAACGGCTCAGCGCCACTTATGCCTGGTTTGGTGGTGGCGGGTCACATATTTGATAGTTTCTACAACACTGTTGAAACTGCAGAATCGAAGCCATCTTCAGTGTCCTCCATGCTAACCGTCATGTTTATCAAAGCTACTGTGTGTATTATACGTATGTCATAACTGTGAAATTCACGCCCAGTGATCCTGATTGGTCCATCCACCATGTGTTCGTAGACAACAGATGTCTGTTGTTGTTTACCAGACCCTTCTGTGAAGCTCACGAAGCTGAGCGGAAACACACGGTCGGCGAAAGCCAGGCTAATATTTATGTATAATTCAGTAAATGTGTGTCTGTAGTGTGTCCTGTGTGTGTGTGGAACTTCCAACACCTGCACAACTCCACCAAATGATCCAACATTTGGAGGGTGTCTTTCCAGTCCTCTGGTGGATCCCAGTGCAAAGGTTCACACCATTACGACAAACAACAACAAAGATATTAAACTCATTTCATTTCTCTTTCTAACTTTGCCATCTACATTACCTAAGTCCCGCCCCCTGATTTAGCTACAGCTACAAAAGAACTCTCATGTGCCACCCATTCCTGTAAGTTCACTCTCATTATTCATATCCTCACAGTTCCGTTGTGCTTTATCATCAAAGCACAAACAAAGGGTAAAGTTATTTGTCATTGAGGTAACCTGTAAGGAGCAGTAGGCCTGCGTTAGCAGGACACAAACTACTACAGTGGTAGACTGTCTGCTCCACCTGAAACTAGGATTTACTAATTCCACCAGCAGTAACAACTGACACCATTAGCATTATTAGCATTAGCATTATCATACTCACAGATTCCAGTACACACTTCCAAAACAGCCCCAAATAATTATTATAGTTTTTTTTCTGCTCCTTTCAACTCATTTCACCCACTTCCACAACACATTAGTAGAAAACAATCTGACATTTTATTTCATATTATAAAACAAAGTGAACTGGTTATATTTAAATAAACCAGTCATTTGAACAAAAAGAAATTCAAAAATATATTAATAATTTAAAAAAAGAAAAAAAAAAACCTGCTCATATATTAAACATATATTCAGTTGAATATCTGTGTTCTGTTCATTTACTGTAACTGTTTTTCATTCACATGTGGTTGTGTTTAAGACGTTGTTCTGGAAAGTGAAAACATCTGAAATTCCTACATGTCCAAATATAGTCATAACAGATTCATGCTAATGCACAGTAGAGCTGCACACAATATAGTGTTGGATTAATTTTACATTTTTGTATTTATTGTTTTTTATTTAATAAAATGTTTTGTTTTTAATGTTTTTTTTATGTATTTATCTGTTTTATTTAATCATTTATTTACTATTTTTTTAAGTTTACATTTTTTGAAGTTTTATTTATTTTTAATTATGAATTGTATTTAATTATTTCAGCTACAAGAAGGATGACACTGAAACGTTATGTGAATGTTTATTTTTATTCTTTTATTTTTATTTATGTATTCTTAGTTTTATTTAGTTTTCGTGTTTTTATTTATTTGTCTTTTATTTATTTTATTTTCTATTTATTTTACGGTAATTCTTTTTTTAATTTATTCATATTTTTACATTTTCTTTATTCCTCCCTTCCTCTTTACCTCTTCTAGTTTTTTTAGCCGTCGCCCCCCAACTCTGGAACTCACTTCCACTAACCTTCAGGAACAATCACATCAAAAACAAATAATAAGGATGGATTTAGTAACTCTGAAACAGTGAATAATTATAGAAACTTTATATCAAAAGAACAATAAGAAGAAGTACAGAAAAATAATTATGATTCATGTCGAATGTAGTCAGACCAATCATTTCTTGGATTGTCTTATTTTACAACTTGTCTGTTTATTAGGCCAAACAAAATAATACATGTGGTTCCACTCACCCGACCGACCCAATTTTTTTACGACGAAAATGTCGACTATGTAAACATTTTATCAGTTTGTCAAAATAAATTAAATATAATGAAGCGGTCGACTGCCGACTCTTATCTTAGAAATTCCCAATGACTGATGATGAGAGAATTTATTTCTCCGTATTTAGTCCGTATTCATGTTTACCAACATCTGTCACCTGTCTGACCACCGTGATTTATGACTAGTGACAAACGACGACCATATACATGGTGTCCATGTCCATCAAAACAACCCTCAATGCATGTGATTGCTGCGCCAGTTTTGATTGGCTGTTGGCCTCTTGATGAATCTTTGGTACATGGTGTGTTAATTTCCCACTCACTTCACACTTGGTTTGTTTCAAAAACACCAGCGTTTGTTTATTCATTGGGAAGATGGTTTCATATCTTTATGGAGCATCTCTTGGTCACAAAGACTTGTGTGCCTGGTGTGGGGAACCAAATACAAATCCTCTTCCAGAGCTAAAAAATAAATTTAAAAACAGCAGTATAGCAAGAGGAAATAAGTTGAACAGTAAATAGATAGCTGTATATGTCCACTAAAGCCTTCAATATTGGGGCCTTTATTTCATTAAATAATATTTAGATGTGGATAGAATTTACATTTGTAGTTAAACTGTATTTTTGTTGAAAAGAAAAATCAATAAAAGACAAAATGTTGATGTCAAATCATATTTTATTGTATTTCAATCATCTAAAATTCATTTATGCTCTGAAAACATTCTGTAAATATACATGTACATGTACATGGAAAATCTGAGGCAATGTGTTGATTTTCTAACTGCTGGAAAGAATAACTGATATTAAATCTGAATTTTTGGAGCTTCTTTTTAGAAGACGGGTATATAAAATTGTAAATAAAATAAAATAAAATATGGATGACCGACCTACCTACCCAATTTTTCCTATCCATGTGATGGGAACCACATGTATTATTTTGTTTGGCCTTATGTAAAACATCTTTGAGTGTCCAAACATGTGCTATAGCTTCCTCTGCCCCCTCCCTTTCTGTTGTTCTTCACCTCATGTCCACCTCTCGTCCC
Source organism: Siphamia tubifer (assembly GCA_020466265.1). Taxonomy (NCBI): domain Eukaryota; kingdom Metazoa; phylum Chordata; class Actinopteri; order Kurtiformes; family Apogonidae; genus Siphamia; species Siphamia tubifer. The sequence goes on from CM035787.1 coordinate 53,858,885, forward strand.
CCCTCCCTGCAGGTAGGCACCCTCGAGCTGCAGGCTCAGCTGGACAGTAGGAAGAAAGGCCTGGTGGACGGGCGCACCGCCTCCTTGGGCCCCCACCGTCCCGCTAACCACGACGCCAGAGAGGGAGTGGATGGGCCAGGAGGTCGAGCAGGAGGCTCCTCTTACCAGCTCTGCTATGCCACCCTGCGACAACCCCCGCCTCCGTCTGACATGGGGATGGAAGACTGGGCCAGCAAACACTTGAACATGCACACGCAAGGCCTGTTCCGGCGCCGTGTCTCCATCGCCAACATGCTGTCCTGGAATCGTGGCTCCATTAAGAAGCCCATGCTTGTCACCAGCAACCGCGCCGTCAGGAAGGAGGCATGCGAGATGTTCAAACTGGTACAGGCCTACATGGGTGACCGGCCGTCACGCCTGGACCGACGCCACTGCGCCCTCCTCATTGTCACTAAGTGCTGGGACATGCCCGGGCTACGTGACGAGCTGTACGTGCAGCTGGTGAGGCAGACCACTGGCAACGCCAGCCCCAGGAGTCTGGCAGCGGGGTGGGAGCTGATGGCGGTCAGCTTGGCCTTCTTTGCGCCTTCGCCAAAGTTCCGTTGCTACCTGGAAGGCTACATCCAGAGGCACACGGACCCCGCCAGCGACAAGAAATGTGAGTCTGAGACTGAGCAACAGGGTGGGTCACCTTTCTTTCTCTTGTGCCTGCCTGTGTTTTCTGATCACCATGTTTGTCTGTTTTCTTTTTTCTTTACTAAATCCTCTCATTTCCTCTTTATTTCCCATTGATATTTTTGGGTGCAATAACAGTTGAGTGCCATTGAGTGTTCATGGAATACCGTTACAGCGTTAATAATATTCCTGATAATACGACGGTCAGATGTTTAACCTGTGTGGTTGTCTGTCTCTGTTTCATAGTGACTCAGTTCATTCTGGAACAGCAGGAAATGAAGCTGAAGAAGAATTCAAAGTCCAGAAAGAAGCGAAAACAGAACACAGACGAGGAAGAGGGTACGTTTTGTTCACTGGTCTTTTAGCCGAATAATATGAACAGGGTTGGGTACCGAAAGGTGTTTCATTTGATACCGATAACCGGGGTGTGATTTATCAAAAAACCAGAGGGGGGCGTGTTTTCGTTTAGTTTTGTTTTCCACAGAAAAGAATGTGTGTTGGATGTTCTGACCCTCATTCCCAATTGTAAACATGTTACAAAGCAGTGGAAACGAACCAGGATTCTGTCAGTAGCTGCGAGTGAAGAGGGAAGAGCCCAGCATCAGACAGATCCCCGTCCCACGGGCTGGCGTGGAAAATGTGACATATGGAAAACTGCTTGCCCGGTTGTTGTCACACCGGGTCCGGTCTTCTTAGAGTCAGGTTGTTTGGGAACCATTGAGAGGTAAATGGGTGGGGTCCATGCAGTCAGCCTGAGGGATTCAATCTCAGTGGGTCTGGGAGGATCCTCTCACGGGACCTCCCACTGGGTCTGACTCATGTCCCTGTTAGGCTCATTTTGTCTGCGCAATGACCGGCTCTTGGTCGGCCAGGAAGGATCTGGGGGCGAAGGTGGCTCGCAGCTCCAACAGCGAGCTTTACAGCGCCCTCTGGCTGGACTTCACTACTTCCCAGACTTGCTGCACCTTCTCTCACTCAGTGCACCAACCGCATCACCAGGGCGGGGACTGGCCAACGTACAACAGGCCTGAAAAACACAAAATGCCTGAAAGAGGAACTTCACATGCAGCAAAGTCGGGGGGGGGCTGTAAAGTTCGCAGTCAGACCCACCGGATCCTGCGAGGGGATCCACCCAGCACCAAACGGCCACACAAAGGCACTGAGTGAATCCTGATAAGTTTCTTTTCCTCCACTTAGTAATATGCCGTCGTCTCGTTTGATCTGAGGCCATAGTCGTAGGGGGGTGAAGGGACAGAGCAGCGAATCACCCAACCTGACTCCCACCGGTTCGACCCCTTGTACCCTCCTTTGAACATGGCCCATTCAGGGATGGGTTTCATGCGCTCAGTTTGACCTGACGCTGGCCGGAAAGAAGAGAACCCCGGTCCCGGATGCACCGCTGTTCCGTCCCCTCGCCCACGGGGCAGAAGAAAAGGCCACATGAACTGCGCCACCAGAAAAAACTGTTGATTTTAAATGTTTATTTCGTGCTTTAGCCCTCATTTATGTTATTGATGTGGAAATGAGGTGTGAAAAAAAACATCCCCCTCTGTTTTTTTGATAAATGACACCCTAAATAGGACGGTACTGCAACCAATCAGCGTAATCTTTAGAATGACGTAGTTAGAGCGCCGGAAAGATCATGGAGGAGTCCGGAGAAAGTTTGGAATGACTAAACCATATTGAATGGTATTAAATATGATTTTCACATGGTCTTAAAAAGGGCTAGGATCATGCAGGTGGTTTTCATGCAAATGCTTTAGTTCAAATGTTTTAATTTTAGTCTCTGGCAGATGGTGTTCAATATGGTGTGTGTTGTTTGTGTTCAATAACATGATCGTGTTTTCCAACAACAGTAAGCCGTAAAGATTTTGATGTTGGTTCAGATCTGTTTCATATAAAACACATTTCAAATCTGCTGCATCTTCTGCAAAATGATTTTCTACTTGTCAACGTCGTCTGTGAAGGCATTAGACTTAGAAAAATGAAAGTATTGTTCTAAACGGACGTGGGAACCAAAGGCAGACTTGGAATGTCTTTCATGCCGTGTGTATCTTTTTTCCATCATGGACATAAAATGGGTTTTAGTTTTTTGTTCAGAATGGTCTTAACTTTCTTAAAGCCTTAAATTTAAAACTGTGTGGAGCCTCCAGAGACGTGTCCGTCAGGTGTCTGTCAGTTGTCTGTCAGGTGCCTGTCAGGTGCCTGTCAGTTGTCTGTCAGGTGCCTGTCAGTTGTCTGTCAGGTGTCTGTCAGGTGTCTGTCAGGTGTCTGTCAGTTGTCTGTCAGGTGTCTGTCAGGTGTCTGTCAGTTGTCTGTCAGGTGCCTGTCAGTTGTCTGTCAGGTGCCTGTCAGTTGTCTGTCAGGTGTCTGTCAGGTGTCTGTCAGTTGTCTGTCAGGTGCCTGTCAGTTGTCTGTCAGGTGCCTGTCAGGTGCCTGTCAGGTGCCTGTCAGTTGTCTGTCAGGTGCCTGTCAGTTGTCTGTCAGGTGCCTGTCAGTTGTCTGTCAGTTGTCTGTCAGTTGTCTGTCAGTTGTCTGTCAGTTGTCTGTCAGGTGCCTGTCAGTTGTCTGTCAGGTGTCTGTCAGGTGTCTGTCAGTTGTCTGTCAGGTGTCTGTCAGTTGTCTGTCAGGTGCCTGTCAGGTGCCTGTCAGTTGTCTGTCAGGTGCCTGTCAGTTGTCTGTCAGGTGTCTGTCAGTTGTCTGTCAGTTGTCTGTCAGTTGTCTGTCAGGTGCCTGTCAGTTGTCTGTCAGGTGTCTGTCAGGTGTCTGTCAGTTGTCTGTCAGGTGCCTGTCAGGTGTCTGTCAGGTGCCTGTCAGTTGTCTGTCAGTTGTCTGTCAGGTGCCTGTCAGTTGTCTGTCAGGTCTGGGCATCACTCTGCTTTACACACAGCTTCTAGAACATTCACTTTAAAAACTGAGCACTGGGAGCAGAGCTGGGAAGTACTTTAACCAAAGTACTTTATTACTGTACTGAAGTAATTTTTTCTAGGATCTGTACTTAACTTGAGTATTTATTGTTCTGGCAACTTTTTACTCCCTTCATTTCTTCATTTTTACTTTATACTCTTTACATTTATAGAAATATCTATCTATACTTTATCTACCTAGTTTTTGAGATCTAGGACAAAGGTCAAAGGTTTTTGAACTCCTCAACAGAGGGTCACAGAACTTTCAGATTGGTACCAAACAATGCAGAATGAAGATTTATACAATTCTCATAATTGGTCTTATCACCTACAACCAATAGTTTTTCAGATCTCTGGAGGTCAAAGGTGACATGTGTCCAAATTAACTTGTGTAATATTGTGTCAAACATAGACATATCACGCTATAACTTAACCAATACTAGATATATTATCATAATATTACACACACTGACGCATATATCAATATAACAAAAGGTCAAAGGTCAAAATCACATTATTGGCTCTAATTCAAGAACAGGTTGTCATAGAAACTGGAGATTGGAACAAAATAGGGGCGAGATTAGACATTCTCTGAATACTTTTTACTTTATTACAGTTGAGAAGTTGTACTTTTTTTACTTTTACTTCAGTAATGGAGTTGAATAAGTACTTCTACCAGAGTATTTTCTCACACTCTACTGCAGTACAGAATGTTAGTACTTTGACCACTTCTGGGTCTGGGGCATCAGTCTGTTTTCCACACGACTTCCAGAACATGCACTTATCTGTCTGACAGAACACAAAGCCCTCAGGTTCTACAGTCCCAAACATGTTTTTTCCATTCACTTTCCAAACTGTCTGGAGTATCTGAGCACTGGGAGCCATTCCAGATCAAACGTATTACTCCCTGTAGAGTGACCCCTCTGAGTGGGATGGAAAATCTGCACCGTGGAGTTTGGACCTGAAGGCACAAAGAATGGGTTTTACAGAAATGTGAGGAGGAAAAAAGAAAGAAAAAAAAACAAAAACATGTAGGATGAGAATTTCAGAAGCTTCTGTACTCACACAATGGTCCCCAGTGTGACTCATGTCAGTGGTCTCTGCTGCTGCTTGCATGTCACAGGGTCATTTCAGGGGGGTACCTACTCACCAGCATGTGCCTGCATTAGTGCATGATGATGAGGATGATGTAGAAGGCGGTCTTCAGAGTAGACACCACAGCAGTAACCTCACACATTGTGCTGCAGTGACTCAGGCTCCATGTATAACACTGAAAACACTTAAGTGACTAATAGGTCAAAGAGAAACTCTGAGGAAGGTTTGTGACTAAGTCTGAAGGTCTCTGGAGAGGGTGTTTGTGTGTGTGTGGGGGGGGGGGTCACATGTTCACAACAGCATAATGCAAATAGCTGAGAACAGAGTTGTGTCATCCTGGTCCTAGAGAGCTGCTATCCTGCATGTTTTAGCCTGAATCCTGTTTCACCCCTTATGCCGACTAACCCTGACTGTCCCAGATGGTATCTCACAATACTATCTGGGACCCTTCCGTAACCAATCTGTTTTCAAAGGAGGGGCCTTATCTAAAATCCTAGCATGTGATTAGATGACAAATCTATCCATCATCTTAACTGACGCCACTTCAGCCACTGACGTTGAAGTCAAGTTGCTTAATCAGCAAAAACAGTTTTAATCAGGTATATACACATCAACAGAAGAGCTTTAAACGTAACATTTATACGTGACATGAACCTCGACTACTACGATGTCCACCAAGTTCTTCTGGTAAACATCATAGTAAAGCATGGTTCTACATTTATCCTTCAGTCATGACTCAGGGCTACAGAACATTACCTGCAGATGTGTTTATTATTTCTTCCTCCAGTTCCACTTTACTATCAGCCTCTGTGACTGGGTCCTCTACCAACACAACCAGGGGGGTACCACAGTAACCATGGGCTTCTGCACTGGTACTATTTCTGTACCCACCAGTGGAACCATCTGATAGATCAAACTGTTGACAAACCTGGTCAGAAGAAGAAAGAAAACATCATTTATTAACAAACTCTTCCACAGTCGTCCTCTGTTCATCTGTTAATGAATGAACATGTGGAAGAAAAAACACTGGAAATAGTCCAGTCCATAGACAAAACACTGGAAATATTCCAGTCCTTAGACAAAACACTGGAAATAGTCCAGCCCATAGACAAAACACTGGAAATAGTCCAGTCCATAGACAAAACACTGGAAATAGACCAGTCCATAGACACAACACTAGAAATAGTCCAGTCCATAGACAAAACACTGGAAATAGTCCAGTCCATAGACGAAACACTGGAAATAGTCCAGTCCATAGACGAAACACTGGAAATAGTCCAGTCCATAGAAAAAACACTGGAAATAGTCCAGTCCATAGACGAAACACTGGAAATAGTCCAGTCCATAGACGAAACACTGGAAATAGTCCAGTCCATAGACACAACACTGGAAATAGTCCAGTCCATAGACAAAACACTGGAAATAGTCCAGTCCTTAGACAAAACACTGGAAATAGTCCAGTCCATAGAAAAAACACTGGAAATAGTCCAGTCCATAGACAAAACACTGGAAATAGTCCAGTCCATAGACAAAACACTGGAAATATTCCAGTCCTTAGACAAAACACTGGAAATAGTCCAGTCCATAGACAAAACACTGGAAATAGTCCAGTCCATAGACAAAACACTGGAAATAGTCCAGTCCATAGAAAAAAACACTGGAAATAGTCCAGTCCATAGACGAAACACTGGAAATAGTCCAGTCCATAGACGAAACACTGGAAATAGTCCAGTCCATAGACGAAACACTGGAAATAGTCCAGTCCATAGACGAAACACTGGAAATAGTCCAGTCCATAGATGAAACACTGGAAATAGTCCAGTCCATAGACGAAACACTGGAAATAGTCCAGTCCATAGACGAAACACTGGAAATAGTCCAGTCCATAGAAGAAACACTGGAAATAGTCCAGTCCATAGAAAAAACACTGGAAATAGTCCAGTCCATAGACGAAATACTGGAAATAGTCCAGTCCATAGAAAAAAACACTGGAAATAGTCCAGTCCATAGAAAAAAACACTGGAAATAGTCCAGTCCATAGACGAAACACTGGAAATAGTCCAGTCCATATGGATCCTGGGATACCTAACACACACTGCCATTGTTGTGTATCTGAAAAGACTACACTGCCGTCACTTCTGCTTTACGTCACACCAGCCACAGCGCTGCTGGGTAGTTCCACCATGACACACTGGTTGGCTCCTTAATTTTGAAGTAAATCCGAACCTCATGGTACTCGGATGGTTGTGTGAGCGTAGAGAAACACAGCCAGATGATGTGAGTCAGGTTATACCTCTACCCCTTCAAACGGAGCTATAAGGGGTAGGGCTTGAAAATCAACCCCTATGAATTGGGACACCCCTTCAACACTCGCCTACGTCATCAGTTCACTCCACCAGTTGTTACGTAACCAAAAACCACAGAACGAAACTAACATGTCTGCTGCCGTCGTCGTGGTGTTCTCCTGGATATGAACAGATTTTAGTAATATCTGCGTCCAATCAGAGAAGTGCTTTTTCCCCATCACCCAAAAACATGTTTGTTAGGGTCAAATCCTCCAGCAGGTGATTCTGACCATTAGCCTTGTTCTACAGCAGGAGGTGGGTCCCCAGGTACCGCCCATGGATGTCCACTGCTTCTTACAGGTTACCCCCCAATGGCATCAAAGATGGGTTAAATGCAGAGTACACATTTAGCTGTACAAATAAAGTACTTTACCTCTCGACCGATTCCTCATTTCTATAAATATATGTACTTTATACTCTTTATATTTATATAAATATCTGTACTTTATACTCTTTACATTTATATAAATATATGTACTTTATACTCTTTACATTTATATAAATATTTGTACTTTATACTCTTTACATTTATATAAATATTTGTACTTTATACTCTTTACATTTATATAAATATATGTACTTTATACTCTTTACATTTATATAAATATTTGTACTTTATACTCTTTACATTTATATAAATATATGTACTTTATACTCTTTACATTTATATAAATATTTGTACTTTATACTCTTTACATTTATATAAATATCTGTACTTTATACTCTTTACATTTATATAAATATTTGTACTTTATACTCTTTACATTTATATAAATATATGTACTTTATACTCTTTACATTTATATAAATATTTGTACTTTATACTCTTTACATTTATATAAATATATGTACTTTATACTCTTTACATTTATATAAATATTTGTACTTTATACTCTTTACATTTATATAAATATATGTACTTTATACTCTTTACATTTATATAAATATTTGTACTTTATACTCTTTACATTTATATAAATATCTGTACTTTATACTCTTTACATTTATATAAATATTTGTACTTTATACTCTTTACATTTATATAAATATTTGTACTTTATACTCTTTACATTTATATAAATATCTGTACTTTATACTCTTTACATTTATATAAATATATGTACTTTATACTCTTTACATTTATAGAAATATATGTACTTTATACTCTTTACATTTATATAAATATTTGTACTTTATACTCTTTACATTTATATAAATATCTGTACTTTATACTCTTTACATTTATATAAATATCTGTACTTTATACTGAGAACAGACTCATTACTTTTTCAGGTAGAGTTGGATGATGTCTGACAAGCAGACGAGCAGATGTGAGCGGCAGGAAGTGGAGGACCCTGTGGGGGGGGCTGAAGTCAGGTCTCACCTTGGCTCTTCAGGGAGGGGGGGCAGACTCCTGTGAGCACAGGGGCTTTGGGGGCTTTATTTGCAGCCAGCGTTGGGATGATGTTAGACTTTGTGTCATAAACAACCACTAAGACCAGACTGAAACGGTTTCCTGGACCCCCTCCTTTTATGGCTGTTGTTGTGAAGTTGAGCTCCAGCCCATGTGTAGACAGGTGTCATGTACGCCCCTGCTTCTAATGAGCTGCTGGTTCTACAGGGCTTCAGTTGCCTGGTTGTTGTTGTTATTTTCATGTCATCAAACCTGATGTAAATATAGACCACCGGTGGTGTTCAACCCCCCCTTTAGCTGCAGCACTGGGCTCCACACTTTCACAGTAAGTGAACTGCATCTGCGTCGGTAGCCTTGGGAAAAAAGGGCAGGCATCTCCAAGATCAAGGGCGACTTATTGGTATGATCTTTAATTAGACGTAATTATAGTGGAACCCAGTCAGATTAGCAGCGGTTGTGAACATTCATGGGAGTCACCTGTTTGCTATAAATTGAGCACGTCTGACAGTAAAGAGCGAACGGGAAAGTGTTTGTTAGTTTTTCAAATCCCCATCCCACCGTATGTCCCGTCTGGCTTTGGTTCAGCCACCTGACACGGGGGGAGATGTTCTGGAACCAGACCCCATAAGAGCTCAGTGTTTAGTGCAAACCCCAGTTACCACAGCAATGAACCATGGGAAGGATTTGTTTTTAGTCGTACACAGACCAGTCCATCAGCTGTGGTTTTCTGTTTGCTTTGAGTTAAAGCGGGAGTGCACCGAACATAAATGGCTTTTCAAGAAACACTGAGGTTTTTCATCAGTGTAAAGTTCTTATAGTTTATGAAAACTAACATTAGTTAAAACCACTGTGTGCAAATAAAACCCAACACTGTCAGTAAACATTATGTTGTACATTAGAAATGAACTAAAGCCCAACTGAAGTCAAAACCTAACCAGTATGTCAAGAATGCTTAATTTCACTCCGATATTGTGCCAGTCTCCAGTTACTATGACAACCTGTTCTTGAATTAGAGACAATAATGTGATTTAGACCTTTTGCAATATGTATATATGTGTCAGTGTGTGTAATATTATGATAATATATCCAGTATTGATGAAGTTATAGGGTGATATGTCTATGTTTGACACAAACACAGCTTAATTTGGACACATGTCACCTTTGACCTCCAGAGATCTGAAAAACTATTGGTCATAGGTGATAACACCAATTATGAGAATTGTATAAATCTTCATTCTGTATCGTTTGGTACCAATCTGAAAGTTCTGTGACCCTCTGTTCTTGAGTTATAACTGATAATGTCAAAGTCACATTATCAGTTATAACTTTTTAGTTATGCTTTTAGTTAATTGTGACCTTGACCTTTGACCTTCGCTCAAATGAATCATTACATCTGATGCACATTAGCTATATGTATATGCCCATGTAATTGAATAGTGATATTTCAAGTATTCATTGACTTATAGTATGATATGTCTCTGCAGACACACACACACACACACACATTAGGTGATTACAATACAGATGGTGATGACGTAACATGTTAGATTTGTACCACGCCCACGCACCAAAAACTTTTTTTTTAAGTGGCTGTGTATGGTGACCAACAGTCTAGTGAAATGAGGCAATACTAAACACCTATACATGTGACTAAAAAGAAAAGTCATTGCTAACACGTATATGAATCGCCAAACCAACACAGTAGGTTTCCTCTGTATTCATGACACAACACTTTCATATCCAGCAGACAGTCCACAAACCATCAGCTGTAGTAACAGTACACTGGGAGACAAGCATGGATAAGGACAGACTTAAAATCGTCTTGTATTTAGTGTAGACCTTGAACGCCACAGACCAATTGTGTATAAAATTATATGTACAAGGAAGACACTCAAATGTCGGCGCGTACAGGATAACCAACACATGTGTGCATCCTGTACATCCACCTTTTTTAAGTAATTAAATATAAGGGACTCATTCTATGGTTATTTATTAATATTAACTTTATTAAAGGACTCATTCTATGCTTATTTATTAATATTAACTTTATTAAAGGACTCATTCTATGCTTATTTATTAATATTAACTTTATTAAAGGACTCATTCTATGCTTATTTATTAATATTAACTTTATTAAAGGACTCATTCTATGCTTATTTATTAATATTGTTGTTCTTCATTGTTATTGAATTCATTGTGTGTTGGTTTTATTTATAAAAACGTTCAGATTGTTTTGTTTCCAGTTGTTTTTTCACGGTAGAAAAATGACTGGAGGTGGAACAACACAGTTTACTTCTACTTCCTCATACATGTCCATGACGCGCTGATGAGGCGTCTGTGATTGGCTCAGAATGTGTGAAGGAACACTCCCCCCTCCCCTCTGGCTCTGTGTGTGTTTACCATCCCAGAGTAACATCCAGCTAGGTTTGGTGACGTCACTTGTTTTGAAAACGTGCAGTAAAAAAACAGTCTTTATTTCCACAGAAACCCCCCGTAATTGGAACTTTGGTCATAATAGATCAGCGATCCCAAACTCATGTTCTTCATTTTCGGACCAGTAAAATGAAAACATAATAACACTTGTGTTGTAGTAGATGAGTGGCTTTGGAAGCTGCTGAGCAGAGGAGGACCATCTCTAGAGACCTTTAAGTCTGTATATGCTGATGAATCACCTGAGCATTCGCTGCGGAGGCTGTATCCTGTCTGTAAAGCTTCAGCTCAGCAGCAGTAAATCCTCCGTCAGCCAGACGGTGGAGCTGCTCCGCCTGTAATCCCCTTCTGTCACAAACACACCGTTCACATGTTTCTCCACTTCCAACCTGCCTGACACCTGTGGGGACCAGCACCGCCTGT
>CM035787.1:53875172-53938157 GCA_020466265.1 Siphamia tubifer
GCAGCCGTTTGATGGAACACAGTCGACATTTAAAGCACAAAATGAGGAACGTGTGAAAAGACACAAACCGTTGTGAAAAAGTGCTTTAGATTCTCCTCCTGAGCCCCAGAGTTAGTTTTTCCGTTATGTGGGACGTATGTTCTCTCACTGATAATCGTCCTCTATTTTCCCAAGTGTCCGTATTGGAAGTGTGTTCTTTGTTCGTGGTCCGTGTGTGTTTCGGCTCAGGTGTTCAGATCAAAACGGGTGTGGATGTGAAATGTGTGCGTGGCCTCGGCCTCAGACCTTAACGTGGGATCCTGGATCACAAAGCCAGTCCAGAGAGCAGAGTATCGTGGACTGTCCAGCACTGTCCCAATGTAGACTAGTCCTGTAGTGTCCCCCGCTCAGGCTTCACTGATGTAAATACATTCAGCATGTACATAGTATTAACTCACTTAAGTGTGTTCTAATCATTCAGGTTGTGGGCAGAGTTGACTGTTGCCACAAGAGCAATAAAAAAAAAAAAAAAAAGTGTTTTTGTAATGACTTTCTTTCTCTGCTGTAACCGCCTGCCCTCGGATTTAAGGACTGACTCAAACCACTTTCCATGTGTGTATATGTGTGCAGAACGTGTTCGAATATGGAATGACTGTCTATAAATAAAGGTTTGTTCAATTCTAATAATACTTGTTGTTATTTTGTCTTTATATTAAACAGAAAAACAGAACATAAAGTCTCTCTGTATGCAGATGATTCCGTCTCGTCGTCTGAACCCACTTTATCCTCACTAGAGGGTGAGGCTGCAGTTAATGGTGGAGTGGGTCGTCCAGTGACTGAAGGGATGAATTAGTGAAAAATAAAAATGACACTAAAGATATAAATCACTTTAGGTTCCACATTCAGACCAGTTTAATCTCCAGTGGGTTAGATCAGTAAAATAGTCATAACATATAAATACTCACAACTCCAAATATTTGTCTTTGTAAATGTAAAATTTATGTTGTTTTATTGCATTTACACTACAATGATCATTTCACAAAAATACAAGTAACCTGAACAAATATGAACGTCCTATTCAAATGTCTGAAGGACGTTACCCTATTCTACCTGTTATTACATGTTTTATGTGTTTTGTTGATCTACTGTGATCTGAGAATTGTAATTTGTAAATGATGAATGAATGAATTTATTTATATATATATATATATATATATATATACATATATATATATATATATATATATATATATATATATATATATATATATATATATATATATAATGATATAAAGAAAAACAACAAAACAACATAGTTTGAAAAAGGAGTAGGAAGAGGCAAAGCTTTATTTATTGCTACCCCTTTTCAATTATTACCAAGTATTAAGATCATATATAATAGAATAGAATGTAACAACATAAATACATGTATATAGTGGATTCCACTTGTTATTACATCATAGAGCGCCTCCATTTTGACGGTGCTAATGCTAACTGTGTCGTTGTGCAGTTGGATGGAATCAAAAGTGTGATGGTGTTCAGGGAATATCTTTATATCTTATCCCCAAAGAAACGACACAGAGAAACAAGTGTTTGTAAATAACAGTAAAACACTAATGACCGTGTTTGTCGTCCAACGCACCACATGAGGCTTTACAGTCTTCATTTTGGATCAGGTCAGTTTCACTTCTAAAAGTAATGAAATTAATTCTCTGTAAATATAGTTTGGCGTTGGAGTAAAATGTATAAATGTTCTGTTATCTAAGAAATCCAGCAGGTTTGTGCACAAGCTAACATTAGCATTAGCCTGATCCAGGCTAGTCAGTAGTGAAAGGAACCTGGAACTGAGTGGACAAACTACTACTGACATGTGGACAATGACCTCATTAGGACTGGACCTAAAAATTGATGTGGAAATTTAGGCTGAACTATAGGGATACATTTGTAAAAACAAAACAAAACCTAAAGCTGAACTAATATTTGACTAAACACAGTTACATCAGAACTGGTCTAAGAATAATAAACTATTAGAAGTTTTCATAGCTGACTACATGTGGGGGTGGGGGGTAGACCGTCACTATGGCGACCATGCCAGGAGGGGTCACGTGAGTGGGAATCCACTATACCATACACCTGAACGCACACATATATATACACACAACATAATTATCCCCATATATATTTCTATTTATTTTTACATATGTATAAATATGTGTACGTATAAATACATGTATTAATTTATTTAGAGTTTATGTACTGGGTTTCAGAAGTTAAATTATATTTGTTTGGTTAGGGTTCCTTTCTAATTGATTTAATTTCATTTTACTTCTATGTTTATGCCAGCACATGTTTATATACAGCTGTAACACAAAAACAAACATTAAAATGGGAATATCAATGTATAAATTGTTGAATATGAAGTAAAAACTAAGCTAACAATTAAAAACAAAAAAAATCTTAAGAGCAATAAACCACTACTAAATAAAAAATAATACAAGGAAACTTTACAGTTATTTTTTGTAAAGTATTTGCTTCAGACATAAAATGTGCTGAATCTTACATACTTTCATAAAATGAATCAGAAAATAAATGTGACAAAAGTGCTGGTGAAGTCATTTTAAAGAACAGTAGATGAACACTGACCTCTAGGGACTGAAGTCAGTAAATGCATCCTTCCTGTTTTAACTTTATTTCCCATCATGCAGTGGGGTACTGCACCTTTTTTAAATGTGAGTGCTTCAAGCAAAAACCTCCACCAAGGCAGATCCCCCCCCCCCCCGACTGAAGAGATGTCCACCAAGGAGGTTATGTCTGTCTGTCTGTCTGCCTGCCTGTCTTCCTGCCTGCCTGCCTGCCTGCCTGCCTGCCTGCCTGTCTGTCTGTCTGTCTGTCTGCCTGTCTGCCTGCCTGTCTGTCTGTTAGTTAGCAATGTAACTCAAAAAGTTACAGATTTTGACAACATTTTCAGGATGTGTTGTTAGTGTCACCATGAACAAATGATTACATTTTGGTGGTGATCCAGAAGAGATCCTGGATTCTGGATCACTTTCAAATTTTACATTGCACTAAATGGAGAATACATTTCAAAGTGATCCAGAATCCAGGATCTCTTCTGGATCACCACCAAAATGTAATCATTTGTTCATGGTGACACTAACAACACATCCTGAAAATGGGGTCCAGGTCAAACTCAATCCATACGTTTATCAGTTATCTTGACCCCCGCCCCCCCCCGCCCCACCCATTCACCACCTAATCATTTCCAGATCTCCTCATTAACAAACCGACCCTGGAAATGTCATCAAGATCCGTCCATAACTTTTTGAGTTACCTTGCTAACAAACAAACAAACAGACAGACAGACAGACAGACAGACAGACAAACTCTGGCAAAAACATAACCTCCTTAGCAGAGGTAATTAATCTATATATAAGGTGCACTGTTGTGTTTGGAAAGTCGTTTAAATGTGCCTTATAGTTTGGAAAATATGGTATTTGTTATAGTTATTCTATAAAAGGGAAGTGTGTGTGTGTGTGTGTGTGTGTGTGTGTGTGTGTACAGTTTCTCATACTTGTGTATTTTTTGAACACACACTCAGACAAATATTTGAGCAGGTAATAAAATACTTGGTCTCTCATAATAATCTGTTCTTAAATTATTTGTTCCCATTAACCACAACCACTGCTGCTTTTTTTTTTTTTTACAATTTTCTGTGAGAATCAGATATAATCCTATATTTAATTCACGAGTGTAAATTTTAATATAACTTTGGCGTACATTAAAAAGTTATTCTACAGTATGAAAACAGAAAATCTCCCAGGAGTGATGGGTACCCACTTTAGGAAAAACTGCAGTAAACATAAAGCAGTTGCTAGTGTTGGACAGTAGGTGGAGCTGTTGGTATAGTGACATGTGTATTTAAAAGTGTCTTCTGATATTCAGCTGAAACAATCACATGACTCCAGCCTGGCCTTATTTT
Organism: Siphamia tubifer; assembly: GCA_020466265.1. Lineage (NCBI taxonomy): Eukaryota > Metazoa > Chordata > Actinopteri > Kurtiformes > Apogonidae > Siphamia > Siphamia tubifer. The sequence goes on from CM035787.1 coordinate 53,879,131, forward strand.
GGGAGAAAATATTTGAGATTTTCCATGTTGGGTTACATTTGAGATGGTTAAGATCAGAAAACCTTTATTATCCCCGAGGGGAAATTCAGTTGATTACCACAATAAGGAAAAAATTGTCAAAATGGACAAACATGAGCATCAAAATGAATGAAAAAAATAAAATATTTACTACAAAATTGGTGAAAAATTAACAAAATGAGAAAAATAATTAAAATAAAACTAACAAACTGGCAAGAAAAGGGACAAAAATAAGCATAAAAAGTAACACAATGAAAAAAAGATGAGATGATAGATAGATAGATAGATAGAAAGATAGATAGATAGATAGATAGATAGATAGATAGATAGATAGATAGATAGATAGATAGATAGATAGATAGATAGATAGATAGATAGATAGATAGATAGATAGATAGATAGATAGATAGATAGATAGATAGGTAGGTAGGTAGATAGGTAGATTTTTGTTACAACAGCAGAAAAGAACACTCAGATAAGATAAGATAGTACTTTATTGTGATCATACAATTGTTCATTAAAATGTGTCCTCTGCATTTAATCCATCCTTCTAAGGAGCAGCAGTGGGCAGCCACAGGCCACCAAAATAATAAAAAAACACCACATTTTAATAAATTGTTCCTTGAACACTCCCAACACATCCTGTTTTTTTTTTTTTTTACCAGTAACAGACAAAGTCCAATGCAAACATAACCTCTTTGGCAGAAGTAATAATAAGTTCATTTGAGCTTTTTGTGTTATACTTTTGATGTGTGTACAAGGTACATAAACAGCATTTTATTGTATTTTATTTCCTAACCTGTGTCAATAAATAATATCCAATCAAATCAAACCATTCAGTGGTTAATAAAATCCACATTAAAGTACCATGAGACTTATCAATTATTAAAACATGTTGGAGGCAATGTGGCCAAATAAATGCAAACCATGCACACATCCTCTGGTGTTGTCCCAGAATAGATCCATTTTGGGAACAAGTGAACTCTGTGATAAATGAAGCACTTAGATATTAAAACTATTAAGAATTGCTCCACCCTGTATCGAGGAAATATAGAGGAAGTTGTCCTGAAGGAGGATGAGTATCTGGTCATAAGGCTATCACCAGAAAATGGCTGATCCCAGATCCACCTGCACAGAAGGAATAGATTGAAATAATACAGGAAATATATGGGATGGAAAAAATGACTTATTGTTTAAGAGCAAAAGAGAAGAGTTTTATACAAAAAAATGGGACAAATGGATTATATTGACAAGCAAAGACATCACCACACAAGATGATGTGATTTTTATTTTAGTATTCTTTTTTAAGCAATAATAAATGTAAACTGAAGACTGTGAGCCCACCTCGATCACCGTACCGTGCCTGTTATTTGTTGTTTTGTGTGTAATGTGTATGTGTAAGAAAATAAAAAATAAAGGGGAAAATATGTTCCATGAGACACAAAAACTGGTGTAACTTGTTGATCATTAACAAGTGAAAGATGCAGCATTTAACAGAAATAAGCATTACATATAAATTAATGTATTGATACAAAGAATAAGTAGATAAACTGTAAGACAAACAATACACAGATTTGTTTTATTATTATTGTTTGATTTGATTTATTCAGTAAAAATGTAAAAGCACATAAATACAATTGTGTATATATATATATATATATATATATATATATATATATATATATATATATATATATATATATATATATGTGTGTGTGTGTGTGTGTGTGTGTGACTCGAGTGGACGGCATTGACGCATGCGCAGTGCAGAACCACACTGCCCGCGCCGGTGGAGACTACAACGGGGTGAAATTCAACTGCGTGATCTGGAGCAGACAGGGAGAGACGGTGGTATCTTCACTTCCAAGGGGATTACGCTGCACATTTGACAACTCACCGGACAAAGAGTGACTGGAAAACAGGTATGATGCTCGTGTCGTAGCGGTCTGGTCGTTTAACGGGGAAAAATTGCGCCAACATGGTGAATTAGGCCCGTTTGATGCAGAACTAGGCGGTGTGATGCGCATGTCGGCTTTTTCACTTCAAAACAAACGTGACGAAGTAGGTAATATGCCGCTGCGTTTCTTCACTTTGTTTAGCTTTACGTGTGTTTTAACGTGTGCACTTCGCCGTGGCAGCGTGAGTTTTCGTCGTGTTTATTAATTATTTATTTTTTTGCCTACGTAATGCTCGGCTTGGAAGTTTACGGCGGTACATTTCCATGCCGCTCGCGCACAGCAGGAAAAAAGTCTATTAAAGAAGTAGGCCCAGCGCGAGGCCGCGAACAGCTCCAGGAGAGTGGCAGCTGTTGGGCCAATCAGATATAGACATCCCGCCCACACCACAACGAACGGACCAATCAGAGCCGTAGAGAGGGCTGACGTAATTTATAGTTTCCGTCCCGCTACGCCTACGAGTTACAAAACACTGGACAATAAAGTGTCAATAGTCTGTGTATGAGACGCATGAAAACCAGTAGAAACACACTGGAGCTGGTTTTAACCTCAGATAAACACTGAAACATAGCCGTTTTTGCACATATGGTTATAACTGTAGCAATAATATTGTTTGTAGAATTAAAACGTATTAATTTGTGTGCACCATAAAACATGTTTCTATTCTCCAGATGCTTATTTGAGATTTAACTGTTAACCCGGACTGAAACGGTCCATCCCAGGTCTGCGTCTAGTCCAGCCTGCACTCGCTAACGTCTGCCTGACGTCGTTGTAATCGAGCTATTGACATAAATGTACGTTTTATTTTAACCCCATTTCCCACTATCTGATGTCGTCTATCATTCGTGTATCGTTAATGTTCTGCCGGTATTATCGTCGTCATGCGGATAGTTTAAGGGAGCTTTGCCATTGTCTTCCATTGTGTCTGCCTGCATGTGAAGTCGGCTGAGCAGAAAACACGTGGGCCGAGGAGTGAGGAGATATCCGGGTTGGGGGGGTGAGGGGAGGTGCACGGACCCACAGTCAAGTGTCTACTAGGGTGTTTTCACATTAATCGATCGAATCGGCGACAGTCCCGGCAAAACAAGAATAGGTCGCGATTTAATATCCCGCTTTTATGTCTTATGAGACGGTGGGTTGTAGAAAATGTCCCCTGCTCTGGGTCTGTTTTATCGGACAAAGGAGGCGCTGTTATCGGCAGGTTGTTTCTATTTCCCTTAAAGGAAAAAAGATAATGCTGCGTGTTCGAACACTTACTGATCAACCCATGATGGGGTGAGCATTACCAGTATCCGACGGGATTATTATTATTATTATTCATATATATATATGGCTGTGTTAGTTGTGTTGCAGTAGATAGAGATGTATCTGCTTTATTGGAAAACCAGCTTGGTGCAGAAACTGAGAAATGAAAGCTGAAGATCCCTTAGTCATTGTTGTTTCATGTCCTTTTCTTTTACCATCTTGACACTGAATAGAAATAAATATATTTATCGTTTTTTTTCCTTCTCTTTTTTTGTATGAACTGTTTTATTTCAGTAACTAGTGATCACTCAACATCTGTATTAGTTACACATTTCACTACCATTTGAGGCATGGCTCACCTTAGTGTCTTAATGATCCTGCTGTATTGTATTTGTAGTGTTGTGCTTCAAGAATCAGCCTTTAGCTTGTGTCTATTAACTGTTAAGTGGGAGTGGCATATGTGCCTTTAGTTCTGTAATTGTAACCCAAGGTGCAGAAGTCTTATTTGTTCATAGTCAGTTACTAATATAATGGCTAGAGCTGAGTGTTAAAGACAGATTTGTAGAGGTTTTGGTTGGTACATATGTGGCAGTTATCCAGATATATCACAGAGCTCTTAGTAATTTAAGGTTACCTGGGTATAGTTTTAACTAGTGTGTTGTGTTCACTGGTTAATGTTTATGTTTGTGTGCGTCTGTGTATGTATGTATGTGTGTGTGCGTGCATGTACAGGAAGGGAGCCTTGATGTGGGCAGTATGAGTAAGACGCCCCCTAACAGAAGAGGGATAACATTTGAGGTGGGAGCTCAGCTTGAGGCCAGAGACAGCCTCAAAAACTGGTGAGTCATGGCCTCCCTCATTCCTCTCCATCTCTGTAACTGTTCACTTACTCCACTGCCTCACCTAAATGATCACCCTCGCCTTCTCGGACCTGGATTTGATATTTTATACTGTAGTCGAAGTGCATTGGTTTAAAACTGTCTAAAGGGATAGGTCGGTATTTTTCACAGTAATTTCTATGGGGTCAGCATCTTTACTCTGGTGCACCCACAGTGACTTACCCCCCCGACAGTGTCCTGTGCTGTCAGTCAAGTTCTTACAGTACAGGACCAAAGTAGTCCCGGCAGGTTTCCTGGGGTGAACAAAGTAAAACGTGTTTCTTCTCAAAAGAGTATGTGTTGGTTTTGAGTGATTTTATTTACATAAACCCCCCCCCCCCCCCATCAAAGAACAAAAACTCACACCTTGTAATTACTTGAAGCTACTTTCTGTCTCTCAGCACAGGACATTTCAACAAGTTTCATTCATTTAATTTAAATCCATTCATCTACTGTGAGACAGGAAAGTGGCTACAGTTTGGAACTGAATATTACTGAACATATGTGACCCACCACCACCAAACCAGGCATAAGTGGCGCTGAGCCGTTCAGAGCTACAGCCAAATTTAGGCTGGAAGGTGATTTGTTATTAGTGTTTACACCTTATCAAAAAACGGTACCTTAACACCTCTATGTTCACTTCCTGTGGTCATTACATTGAAATCCAATCAATAAAGGTGTTTATTGAGTCAATTATTTAAGCGGTGACAAAAGTTCAGGTATTGCTGAGCAAAGACAAAGACGACTTCCACCTCTTTTCGCCGAACAAAACGATCTCCGTTCCGTGGGTAAACACCCAAGTGTTTGGTACGAGGTAAAAGCTTATATTGAATGTTCTGTCCAATGGTGTAAGCCAAATGATTATAATACGTCACACTTCTGTCCTATTATTATAATATATAAAACTTCTGTGACATGTCCATCAGAGTGTCCTTTAACATCTGTCAACAATTTGTGTCAATCGGATACAAATTATTATGCGTTGCTAATGTGGATATTAAAATGACCATAACTTTGGTTCTACTTGTGATAGAAACATCATTTTTTCACCATCTTAAACCTTAGTTTCCACTCTACCAAGCTACACACATAACTCTGTTTGGATTTACACACACTTATGCCTGGTTTAATGGTGGTGGGTCACATATGTCAGATCTTCTTCCTGCTTAAGGGAACTAGTCCATCATTGTGGCGCCTCAAGACATATGACCCTAAAGCTCCAGTAAGTGGCCGTGTGTATGGGCATGTACAAACATCTGGAAGGACCCGTTATTATTCATTCACCTATGATTGCAATAGCAGCTAAAGAAGGTACATACCCAAAACTTTCATGGGCGAGTATAAAAAAAAAAAAAAAGAAACCTGAATAGTGCTGCCCTTTGTTTCTGTCATTTCCTGTACATAACATAATATATCCAACTCTCAATCACAAAGACAACTGGGGAAGTGACCTATTGAAATAGCCATTTACATTAGCATACATAACTAAAAGGGGTATAATGGTACACAAAAGTTACGGTTCGTTACACACCTCGGTTTTGAACTCACGCTTCGGTTAATTTTCGGTACAGTATGGAAACAAAATGCAAAACAATTTTCTTCCTCAGCACGGTATTTATTAAACAAAAAAAGTCAATATACAAATGGAAACTGTAAATAATTCAAAGTGATGCTTAGTACCAGTAAGTTAAATGATATATTCTTAAACGATTAACCAAATGTTGAAATTAAAACTGTGAGAACTTGACTCACAGCACAGGACACTGTCAGGGGGGTGAGTGAGTGTGGATGCACCAGAGTAAAGGGGCGGAGTCAGTGTGGATGCACCAGAGTAAAGGGGCGGAGTCAGTGTGGATGCACCAGAGTAAAGGGGCGGAGTCAGTGTGGATGCACCAGAGTAAAGACACTGATGACAAACACATTCATCTGAAAAATACTGAACTGTCCCTTTTTTAAAACAAAGACAATGTCTTAATGATCCTCAATGACTGTCTTTAACCCCCACAGGTATGCTGCCAACATAGAGAAGATTGACTATGAAGATGAGAAGGTTCTAATTCATTATCGACAGTGGAGCCACCGCTACGACGAGTGGTTTGACTGGACTAGTCCGTACCTGCGACCAGTGGAGAGGGTACAGCTGAGGCGGCAGGGTCTGCAGGACGAAGCTCCTGTTCCTGTAAGACAACACTCATGTCTCTTTTCACTTTCTTTTTCAGAGCTTTGTTAAATGCAGCGTTTCCCCCAGAAATATTTCCACAGATGGGAAGTAACCAAGTACTTCATTACTGTACTTAAGTAGATAAATTTTTTTAGGTATCTGTACCTAACTTGAGTATTTGTTTTTTTTTGGCAACTTTTTACTTTTACTCCCTACATTTGTTCATAAATATCTGTACTTTATAGTCTTTACATTTATATTCAATTCAATTTCAATTCAATTTTATTTATAAAGCCCTAAATCACAACAAAGTCATCTCAGAGGGCTTAAATATTAGTACTTTATACTCTTTACATTTATATAAATATATGTACTTTATACTCTTACATTTCTTTAAAATAAACAAGTATTCAGATAATACCTAATCTCTCCCGTTCTTGAATTAAGAGACAATAATGTGATTTTTGACCTTTGTGCTAAATGTGACCTTGATCTTTGACCTTTTACATTATTTATAATTTTGTTATATGTATATATGTGTCAGTGTGTGTAATATTATGATAATATATCCATTATTGATGAAGTTATAGCGTGACATGTGTGACACACACAGTGTTACACAGGTTAGTTTTGTGACATGTCACCTTTGACCTCCAGAGATCTAAAAAACTATTGGTCATAGGTGATAACACCATGTCAATTGTATAAATTGACATGGTGAATTATAATGACCTTGACCTATGACCTTTACTCAAATGGATCACTGCATCTGATGTGCCTTAGCTATTATATATATGTCCATGTAATTTCATGGTGATATCTACAATATTCATTGCGTTATATCATGATATGTCTCTGTGGGGACACACACACACACACCCACACACACACACACACACACACACACACACACACACACATTACAATAATCTCTCCCAAACAATGTTGGGTGAGATGAATAAATAGTGATGCTTAGCCTGGTGGGGGCTGTGGGGCAATCAAAGCCTGGGGGGAAACGCTGTAAATGTGGTTTTTTTTTTTGTGTGAAATTCTGTAACATGTTTTTCTATGTACATTCTTTACGCTAAATGAGTTTGATTCTTTTGTTTGAAATACACTTTCTGTGATATTAAAAAAAACAAGACATAAAAAGTTGATACCGTTTGACAGCTTTACCCCCTTATTACATTTCGTCAACAAACCTAGAGTACATCTCGGATCTCCTCCTTCCAGGGGTTTCATGTGAATGACAAGGTCCTAGCCAGCTGGTCCGACTGCCGCTTCTACCCCGCTAAGGTCATTTCTGTCAATAAAGATGGTAAGTGTTGGTTATCTGACATTCAACTCTCAAATAAATGTTGTACGTACACTGCACTGGTTTTTCCAACTGTTCTGGTGTTCCATATCTGAAATCTGAAGAATTCAAGTTATTCTGTGCATTTCAACAAGTTTCATTCATTTAATTTAAATCCATTCATCTACTGTGAGACAGGAAAAAGTGGGTACAGTTTGGAACTGACTATTACTGAACATATGTCAGATCTTCTTCCTGCTTAAGGGAACTAGTCCATCATTGTGGCGCCTAAAGCTCCAATAAGTGGCCGTGTGTATGGGCATGTACAAGCATCTGGAAGGACCCGTTATTATTCACTTCTGCTCTGTCTGAGCAAAGACAAATACTGGACATAAACCTACCAGGCCTTACAGCTATAGGCCTACAGTCTGTGTGTATTTGATCAACTGAACTGAATGTTTAAATGTTTAAAGGCTTTTACAATGCCTTTAATCTATGGCTGCACCTATTGATCCTTTGTGAAGTCCAGTATTCAACCAAATATTTTATGGATTAATCATCAAGGCTCATTTTTATAGACAACAAATGTGTAGCCTGTAGTCTAACCAGCGCTGCTGTGTTTCTCAGTCTCAGTAATAACATTAAATTGGGCTACTGTGGAAAGGAAGATGGGCGTTCACCTTATGCTCTACTTTCACACATTACATCAGATTCTCTTTTTTTTTCTTTTTTTTTTTAAGTCTGAAGTGATCTGAAACGTTAGACATCTTTGGCCTTTTGCTGACGGTGTCCTCGCTCTCTTCCGTCATTTGTCACTGGAGAACATGATTCCTGGGGCATAACACAAGTGACAAATACTGGGGGCAGTTCTACTATCATAGAATACAATAGAATGTCTTTATTGTCATTGTACAAGTACAATGAAATTGGAAGTGCAATCCATTTTAGGTGACTTAAAATGTATATTTTAATATATATATATATATATATATATATATATATATATATATATATATATATATATATATATATATATATATATATATATATATACACACACAATTTGTGGATTATCAAAAAACCAGAGGGGGGTGTTTTTTTAGTCTCATAGAAAAAAGCTTGCGTTAGATGTTGTGACCCTCAATAACATAAATGAGGCTCAAATCACTAAATAAACTATCTGGGGAAAAAATGGAGTACCCTAAATAAAATAAATATAAATGTCTAAAACAACACAATGCACATGGGGTAAAACAACAAGTAGATTTTTGGATTAAAATATTTATATTGTATCTATATTATTTACTCTATATTTATTTCCATCTATTTTCCCATTAGTATCATTTCTCCTTTGTTAATCTGGCATTAACGTTCAGTCATACTTTGGGTTTTTGTAGAATGAAATGACTTTGAATTGATTTGACTTGATTTGAATGATTTATTTCGAACATGTGCAAAGTGCAACAATAATCAATACAGCAATAATAATAATAATAATAATAATAATAATAATAATGACATGTCCGAAAAGGAGTAGGATGAAGCATAAGCTTATTTAATTCTACCCCTTCTTCACTTCCCCAATAACCTAAATTCATCTTATAGTAATATAGTGCATAGTACAAAAATGATGATAAATAAAATAATAACAATAACAATAATAACAATACCAATAATCAATAACTGAAGTACTAAACATAGACATATATACAAAAAAAACCAACTAAAAACAAATGAGCAGATAGGAAAGTAGGTAACAAATAGAGTTTTTTTTGTTTTTATTGTTTTCTTTTTTCCTCCCTTCCTTCTTCTTCTTTTCCCTTTTTTCTTCTTCCCTTTTTTTTCTTTTTCTAAGTTGTCTGCATTTTGCTCTTATTTTTTATTTTATTTATTTTTCTATTTATTCTTTGAATGCATACACCAATGCAAGTACAGGTTTTTATTTAATTGAGCATCTTTAATTCACTTACAGTATTTCTGTGACAGCTTGACTCCCAACTACAGCTTAAATTGACCATATGTGACATGTTTGTTTTACCTTTGACTTGCCCTCAGCTTCCTACACAGTGAAGTTCTATGATGGTGTCATCCAGACAGTGAAGGGCATACACGTGAAGCCTTTCATTAAAGAGGTCTGTGAAAACGCCTTATGTATTGTCTCATCTGTGAACGGTCATGTCTTGTTGCTAAGCACCCGCAATTGTAATTTTGATAAACAGAGAGGTGGAGGAGGGAAGTCCCGATCCACTGAGAGGAACATGGTCCGAAGGGTCCCAAACCGCAGGGACAGGAGGCCTCAGGAGAACGGCGGTCCCAAGAACAAGCGGCCCAGACGCAGTACCTCAGACCAGGAGGAGGACAGCAGCGAGGATGAGGAGCGAGAAGAACAACGGCTGATGGAGAAGAACAAGAAAGCAAACGGCGAGGCGGAGGCTCCGTCCACCGTTAAACAGGAAGAGGAAGCGCCGGAGAAATCAGACCATAACGACAAGCCCAGGGACGCAGGGAAGGACACGACGGGACTCGCCAACGGTGTGAAGACGGAAGAAGACGATGAGGTTATTTGTCACGTGAACGGAGACGTGAAGAAGGAAGAGGTGGACGCAGAAGAGAGTGAAACAAAGCCATACACAGAGTCGCCTAAGCCATATACCGAGTCCGATCAGACGACAGCCACGACGGAGCCGGTGTCCGTTTCTATGACAACCGCAGAATCCTGTGGAGATGAGGAGAAGAAACCAAACATCCAGTCAGAAAGCTCTCAGTCCGTAGCAGATGCACCACCACCCCCTCCGCCCGTCAAACGTAAGTGTTTATGGAAGTGAATCAGCAGTGACATTACACCGAAAGTGTCATTGTTCACCAGAGCTGCAACCAACCACTGTTTTAACAGTCGACTAGTCACCAACTACTGAAACCATTACTCGACTTGATTGAATAACGATTCATTTTTTTTCTTAAATTTAGCATGAAGTTGATTTAATTATGTGGCAAATAATAATCAACACCAGAAAGATGGGTGCAATGAAAACTACATATTTTATTGAACATACTCGGGTTAGTATAAAAGTTAAATGAAAATGTCGTCTTATCTAAAAGCAGTTGGTCACAGTGCTGGGTGTGAACGTGTGCTCCATGGTGTCCCTGTTCTTTTACTGCAGGATCTTAATTTAAAATATGTTTGTCACACACTCTTACATAATGCTCAAGTTGTTTTATAACCAAAATACGCTGTTAAACAGTACAATGTGTGTGATAAAAAGCATATGTGATCCGCCACCACGAAACCAGGCATAAGTCGCGCTGAGCCGTTCAGAGCTACAGCCAAATTTAGGCTGGAAGGTGATTTCTTTAGCCTAGGATCTAGACTGTCCCCAGTGGTCGCAAACTGCATTTGCTACGGGGGAAAGTCTAGAAAGTCTAGGCGAATTTGTGGGCGGGATAACCGCTGTCTGTCAAGTTTTCTCTTTACACAAACGCCACGCTATTGGATGGGTAACCAGTCAGAGCCAACCAATCAGAGCGATGAACATGGATTTCGTAGACAGCGTCAGCGGAAGAACACACCAGAATATAGTCTCAAAACGAGTGCAGCAGCTTAGCTAGGACTCCCGTACACTATTTGGCACCGGCCGCTTCGGATCTCCTCCGGGTCGCCTTTGCCGAGTTGTGCTGCTCGTATTCCCAGTTTTTCGGCCTCTTGCAACTGGTCATCCATTAGGGCTAAAAGGGCTGACACAACGATCACCAGCGGGTTGTGCAGACCCATGCGTCGTCCCACTAGCGGAGCCAGCTGATAAATCAAACTTTTGCCATACCCGGTGGGCAAAACTCCGACAACGTCCCTTTTTTCCAAAAACAGCTTAAGTGCTGTTTTCTGCTCCTCTCGCAGGGAAAACTGTAATTTTAAATCACCTAGCATTGCTGCCAAAGCCAGCTCCAATGGTTGTTCCTGGTGATGAGCCATGTTGTCTAGCAGCTAGCAACTGGTGTTACAGCAATGTGTGCTAGCTGCTACGTCTCTGCGACTACAACATTACGTGTCGTATTTGTGTCGTCATGAGGCAGGGCGGGCTCCAATCCCGCCCCTCGCGATTTGATTGGTCCGGTCCATTTTGGATTTTCAGATCCGAGGCTGTCTAGTCTGTCTCCCCGTAGCAAATACCATTTGCGGCCACTGGGGACAGACTAGATCCTAGGCTACGATTTCTTATTTGTGTTTACACCTTATCAAAAAACGGTACCTTAACACCTCTATGTTCACTTCCTGTGGTCATTACATTGAAATCCAATCAATAAAGGTGTTTATTGAGTCAATTATTTAAGCGGTGACAAAAGTTCAGGTATTGCTGAGAAAAGACAAAGACGACTTCCACCTCTTTTCGCCGAACAAAACGATCTCCGTTCCGTGGGTAAACACCCAAGTGTTTGGTACGAGGTAAAAGCTTATATTGAATGTTCTGTCCAATGGTGTAAGCCAAATGATTATAATACGTCACACTTCTGTCCTATTATTATAATATATAAAACTTCTGTGACATGTCCATCAGAGTGTCCTTTAACATCTGTCAACAATTTGTGTCAATCGGATACAAATTATTATGCGTTGCTAAGGACTTCCTACCCCAAAACAGTCCAAAACTTTAACGGACAATATCTAAAAATATGCAAATTGTAAAATATGTCCAAATGTGGATATTAAAATGACCATAACTTTGGTTCTACTTGTGATAGAAACATCATTTTTTCACCATCTTAAACCTTAGTTTCCACTCTACCAAGATACACACATAACTCTGTTTGGATTTACACACACTTATGTCTGGTTTACTGGTGGTGGGTCATATATTGTCTTGAATGTTACTTGAATCATACTGAGGTGAGTCAGACTGTTTGGGTCAACGTGCTTTTTCTTTTCTCTGTATGTTTACACAAACCCAGGTAATTTTGAAACACATATTTTTTAAGCTCCGTTTTTAAAAAAAAACAAAAAAAAAACACTTTCATGCATACAGCAGCATTTTTTAAATGTATGTTTATATTGATCCATCTAAATACGCTGTCAATATCTGTTAAACCACATCAAGTCTGTGGGTGGCAGTGTTCGACCAATGACATCTCCACACAAGCCTCACCGAAAATCAGCAATACTCCTACTTCCTGTTCAATTCCACAGAAGAAACCGAAGCATATACGAGTGGTTTGTGTGGAATATGTTGGTACGAGTGCGCTGTTTGATCAGTCAGAAGAAGACATGCAATTACTGACCTCTGAACCCTGATGTGTCTCTGATGGTCTATGACTTGGATCAGCTTTATTTTGAAAAGCCAATCTGTGAATATAACTCTTAACCCTTTGTTGGTCACACTACAAAAATCACAATACATTTATTTATTTTTTTTGCATGTTCCACCTCACAGGGACTATTATAACATAAAAATATTTTTTTACGGACCCTAAATTTAAGTAAAGTTTTAAAACTCTAACATTACTCCTTCACCAATCTTACCAACATAATTTGTGACTTGGTTCAAATTAGATGTATTAAGTCTTTGTGTTTGTATCATTAGTGAATAGCATTAGCAGTTAGCAGTAGCATTTCATGACCCTTTACTATCATCTCTACCATTTGGTTCAGCATGTTTTCAAAAATTATCAACCTACCTAAAATAAATAAATGTTTTGTTTGTTTTTGTCAGCAATTAGAAAGCAGGGTTTCCACAACCCCAACAGATTCAGCAGAGAACCACGTGAGTACCTTTTCCAAAGGAACAACATGTCCCTCTTTGGACTTTGACTTCCTTCTTTAATTTGCTTGTGTTTGTTTTGTTTCAGTTTATCGAGTCATCAAAAACCAGCCGCCTCCCGTCCTGTCCATAAACCTGGACCACAACCCATTTAAGTGCAGCGCTCCGGGCTGCACAAAATCATTCCGTAAGGCCAAGCTACTGCACTACCACATGAAATATTACCACGGTGAGGAGCAGCCTCCAGAGACGGAGCGCAGCCCGACCAGAAGTGTCCAGACCAGGGCTTCTGAAAAGCAGGCCACTGCCCTGGATGGTCCAAAAAGAAGGCGCACCATCTCTGCTTCTATACGTGAGTGTCTTCACAGTTTGGGTTCTGGCGCTAATGACAGAAAAATGTTCAATTTAAAATGGGGTTTGCTGGTGCTTTTAAAGTGTTCCGTAGACTGTATTTTCTGAACAGTAAGTGAAACATGCATAATAAAGAAGGAAAAAACATATATAAGTCACATTTATTTGATGAAATCTAACATCGAGACATTTAATCTTGAATGGCAATTTAAAATAAAAATAGAATTGTGCTAACGTAACACATTCAGCTAATGTTACATGATGCATAAACGATGAACTGAGAACGTGCCTGGTATGTTAACGGAACATATTAACACTTATTCAGATAACCATAACATAAGGAACATGCTCAACAGTGCCCTCTTGTGGTTTTAGTGTGAAAGTATTGGGAAATTATATAATAATGTGTTAATAAATAATAAGTATTCAGAGAATGCCTAATCTCTGCCAACATTGGTTGGGAGAGATTATTGTAATCTGTGTGTGTGTGTGTGTGTGTCCACACAGACATATCATGCTATAACTCAATGAATACTGGCGATATCACCATGAAATTACATGGACATATACATATAGCTAAGGCACATCAGATGCAATGATTCATTTGAGCAAAGGTCAAAATCACATTATGGGTTATAACTGAAGAACAGAGGGTCACAGAACTTTCAGATTGGTACCAAATGATGCGGAATGAAGATTTATCTATTATTGGTGTTATCACCTACGACCAATAGTTTTTCAGATCTCTGGAGGTCAAAGGTGACATGTCGCAAAATTAACTTGTGTAACACTATTTGTGTCAAACACAGACATATCACGCTATAACTTAATCAATACTGGATATATTATCATAATATTACACACACTGACACATATATATACATATAACGAAATGATCAATATAGCAAAAGGTCAAGGTCACATTATTGACTCTAATTCAAGAACAGCTTGTCATAGAAACTTGAGATTGGCACAAAATAGGGGTGAGATTAGACATTTTCTGAATACTAGTTGAGTTATAGCATGATTTGTCTCTGCAGACACACACACACACACACACACACACAAATGTTGGGTGAGATTGTTAATGAATGTCCTGCCTCACTGAACTACCACAGCTCAAATGTATCTTTGTTCCTTTTTTCTCAGACTCTGTGGGCGGAGCCACAGCTCCCCGTGGTGAGGTGAAGACCGCAGGGAGGCGCACATCTGCTCCACCTGCAGTCAGCGCCCAGGGTCATCAGCAGAGGGCGCTACTGAGGGAAAAGAGCAAGGAGAACCAGCTGGACAGAAATGGATGCCAGCAGGACAAGGAGTCGGACAAGAGCGGCTTTGACATTGGTCAGTGAGACTCGGTGGTTATATAATGTGTCACTTTTTTTTTTTTTTTTTTTTACAATGACTGTTGTGTGTTTGCTATGGTGTGACCTACACTCACATGAACACGGTGTCCACGGGGTTTTAAAAAAGTGCAAAGTGAAGAAAGTAAAATGTAATGGCCATTAAAAGTATTACATTTGGTGAAAAGCAATTTAAAAAACAAAAAACAAGGTGTTATTATTTTTCTTTTTGGACAATGGGGTCTTCCATTTTGATTATTAAAGTTTCAGAATTCATATGTGTTGAAAAAACCTGGAAAAGTTCTGGAATTTGAAAAATGCAATGCCTGGAAAGGTTTTGGAAAAATAAAAAAACCCCAGAAAGTTTTGGAAAAGTCATGGATTTTTTTTAACACAGCGTAATAATGTGTGATTAATAATAATAAAAAAGTTTTAATCAATAGGCCTTGGACCGACGTTGTCCGTGACGAAGGCCTAATGAGTGAATAAATAGTTCACGTTGTCTTAACCTTAACATTCTATTCAGTGAACAGGTAATTAACTTCTTGGCATGTATCCTGCCTCATGTTGTGAAGTGGGTATGGACTAAAATCTGCCCAAATTAAATAGAAATGTCAGGAAAGTGTGGATTTAATAATGTGCGTCTTCACTGGGATGTGAACATAAATGTTAATTTAATGTTGAACCACACATTGTCATTTATTTTATTGTTAAACCTCTGAGGATAAACTTTAACACAGGGGTCCCCAAACTTTTTCCTGTGAGGCCCACATAACTTTTCCCTTCTCTGATGAGGGTCCGGGGTCAGTTTGTAACAGAAAAAGTGTGACGATTGCAGGAGTGCCTAAATGTAAAAAATTATTGTTTTCCAGAAAGCCACAATCAAATAACCCTCTGTGGGTTCTTCACAGAACAAAAGTCCATTGAACATAAACTTCTTCATCTTAACAGGTCAAAGTTCAGCTTAGTTGTCAGAGCAGAACCTCTGACCTCATATGAGCGTCTGTCAAAGTTCTTGTGTTAAACTAGTCACTAACTAGGGTTGTCACGATACTAAAATTTCCAACTCGATACCAATACTGAGGATAATACTCGATACTAATTTAGATACTGGAGATGTGAGGGATTCCTTTTAAAATTTCCTCCATGGACTGCTAAAAAAAAGGTAGTGAGTGCGGGTGCCATTGTGCGCGTACCAGAGCGCTTCCTGTAACGCGTGATCGCGTGCTAGAACGCGTTCTGTAACGCGTGATATAATAAAGACAACGCGTGGCTATGTGAACACTTTGGCTTGCCATACGGGACTAGCAGCGCGCAAGTCAAAAATGATAGGCTGACATGCTCACGGTGGCCTCCGTGGTGGTAACGTGATACTATGCGCTACCGCCTGGCTGCCGCCCGCGCGCATAAACGTTCGACTATATGGAGGCCTTTAAAAGCAAAGTTACATCGGATGGTCCAATCACAGACCTATAGAAATAGTGTATAGGTCTGTGGTCGCACTGGCGTCATCCCGTGTGCTGTCAGAGGCAGCTGGAGAAAAAAAGACACTTTAACTTACACGCCGGCATTACGGCTGTGCCAGAGCTGACCGTGATTCTTAACGTTACCCGCTACAAAAAAGTGGCGACGCGCCATAAAAACAAAAATCGATTTTCCAGCAACTTAGTATCTAATTAGATACCAAGGGTCAATATCGATTTAGTATCTAAAATCGATTTTTTTTGACAACCCTATCACTAACTAATAGTTAATAATGAAAATGGTTAATAACTAAGGAACATTTTATTGTAAAAGTCCAACTTTATTATCAAATAAAAATACACATATATGAAAAAAAAAAATCTAAATGCTCTCTGGTATTGTTCAGGGGGCCGGACCAAATGTGGAGGCGGGCCGTAGTTTGGGGACCACTGCTTTAACACTTTAACTTTTTATTCTGGGTGTTTAAAGTCCACTGGCATTTTTTAGGAGTACGGCGTCATGGAAATTTGCTGAAAAGTGTTGGTTAAGTGTGTATGAACCCTGTTTAATGTTTTCCATTTGACTTCCACAGGGTCAGTAAAAGACAAACTAAAAGAGAAACCAAAACAGAAGGACTTCCTCCGCATTAAACTTAAAAAGAAAAAGAAGAAAAAGAAGGCCAAGTCTGGTAAGAAGGAGTGGTGGTCCTCGGGCCTCCTCCTCCTCCTGCTCCTCCTCATATCTGCTGCTCCCTGCATGTGCACTCACTGTGACACCGTGGAACTGCTCGGCCAGGGGTCAGCAACCGTGGTCCTAGAGAGACCCTGTCCTGCAGGTTTTAGATCACAGGTGTCAAACTCCAGTCCTCGAGGGCCGGTATCCTGCTTATTTTAGATACTTCCCTCTTTGATCACACCTGGAGGCTACTACATCATTATTAGGCTTCTGCAGAGGTGATGAGAACTTTTAAGTGTCAGAGCTGACGTGTTCTGAATCGATGGTTTAGTTTAAATATTCAGAAAAATTCAACTGTTTTCCTTTTTTTAAAAAAAAAAAAAAAAAAAAAAAGGAAAACGGCTTACTGAGGTTTGAGAAGCTCTGGTGAGGGAAGTCTGGGCGACTTTGCTGAGGCTGTTGCCCCTGCGACCCAGACCCGGATGAAGCAGGAGACGATGAATACAAGTTTTTACTGAGTTTAGAGAACATGTGTCAAAAAGCAACTAGATCAGAAAAAGAAGAAATTATACTGCTGGGACCAAATAAAAAAAGTTTGCACATTTTTACACATTATTTATACATTTGTAAATATTTCTTAATTTTTGTTAACTCCTAAATCACTATCAACACAGATATTTACACCCACAGCCTGACATAATAGCTGATTGGCTATGGCTGTTTTAGAGGCCAGCTGATATAAAAGGACTTTCACTTTCACTAGCCTAGCAACAGCCGTCTCTGATTTTTATGAAGACAGCATGAAATTACCAAAAAAAATCTCTACATGTTTCCTTCACTCTGGCTCACTTGGAGAACAGGTCTGATGTCAAAAATTCCAGAGTAGCACTTTAATGTTTTTTTTTTTTGCACTAAAACAAAGACAAAAATGTGAAGTTGTCATTACATGTATAGTGTGATTTTTTTTTCCCACATCAAAAGGAGATAAAAATGTAGTCACAGTTGTTTTTAGTTTATTCTGCTATTCTGCAACTATAGATGATATTTACGGTGGTCGACAGGGGCAAACTCACCACATCGACAAAACCCTGCAAACACAAGAAAGACGCAACAACAAACACAAATGCATAAAACAACACAAGTGAAGCTGCAATAACAGAAACCAAACAAAAACGCATGAACTCCCAGAAAACTGCGAGAAACCCTGCAAATTCACCCCACAACAAAATGGAAGATTTCTTTTGTATTTGTTTTGGGGGTTTGTACATTTTAGTTTTTGCTTCTGCTTGGTTTCTGTTATTGCAGCATTTTTTACTTGCAGTTTCATTTGTGTTGCATTTTTTTTAGTGTTTTGTTGATGCGGTGGGTTTGCCCGTGTTGACCACCGTACATACAGGTCTGTACATGGAAACTGAACTAAAATCGGTTCCACAGCCTTGACTGTGGAATTGATAAATTCGTGGCACGGGCTGGATGTTTGAGACCCATGGTGTAAAACCTGCAGGACAGTGGTTCTCTAGGACCAGGGTTGCAGAGCTCTGTGCTAGGCTGTCCAGCATACAGTCCTCCATTCACTCCTCCTGTGGTGGCTGAGCCTCTGTGTGTGAGACAATTCCTCCATCTGTCACTGGCCTCATTATTCTTATTATACCGATCTAATAACTTGTCACTTAATTTTTTTACATTTTTAATGTGGGCCTGACGATCCAAGCACTAGGTCTTATCTGTTAACTGGCACTTGTGTGTTTGGCATGCACACAGCGGTGTTGGTTTCCTTTCACTAATCATTGGTTATTTCACATTAGAGCCCGACCGATTAATCGGGCCGATTATAGGGTTTCACCAATTAAATCAGTATCGACCAAGATGAAGCTAATTCATTTAAAAAAAAATGTTTGCTGTTGATTTCCTGTCATTTTGTTCCTGTGCACATGTGTTCACTCCCGAAAAGTTAGAGTAAAATCTGTCAGTTGTGATTTTACTTCTGCTCTGACAATCAGTCTATCAATCCTCTGGCATATGTGATAAGGAGACACCAGAGGACTGTGGACACTAGAAGGGAATGACAAAAAGCTGAAGATGAACCCAGTGCCCAACAGACCACGGAGACAACAGCCCTGTCATGGGAAGTCCCACCCGGCGACCCTGATTGGCTCCTTCGTTTTTTCAGAAAGCCTGAACTGTACGATACTCAGATGGTTACGTGAGCCAAGTGAAGTTCAACCAGATTAGTTTGTAGTTGGACTTATTAAAGGCAGGTCATTTATAGAATTATTTACCAAACCATTTTTATTTTGCTGCTAATGGTACGGTCACACTGAATGCGAATTTTCACATTCACACTTTGAGATTACATACAGTCAACGCAGAGACGCAGTTCGACGCAGATTTGCTTTGGAGCGGCACATTTTGACGCAAATACGTGTAAATGCTCAAGTTGAAAATATTTAACTTTTCAGGCAAATTCGCATGACGGCAGGCCACGAAAGCCAATCGTGTTGAGATTCTGCCAATGGCATGACAGAATGACGTATGATGCTCGGACCAACCCGGGAGGCGGCAGAAAGGAAAACTGAGCCACAGTCAGCCTGAAATACCGTTCAAAGCAGACGTCATCCAGACTACAGTTCGAGGAGGTGGTGGAATTCCTCGTGCTGCAGGTGCTTCTGCAGGATTGGGTGAACCCAAAAGCGACGGCATCTGGTCCTCCGACATATGTGGCGACCCCCAGAGCAGGTACAGAGCAGCAATCCAACTGGTCTGAGCCATAGTTGAGGACAGACTGAAATGGCGGGACAGATTTTGTTCATCTGTTGAGTGGACGCTGGCATGTTGTGTTGCCGCTGCTCGCCGACTTTTTGCTTTTAATACTGGCTGTTCCTCATCTGATCCAAGCTTGTCTGATAACAAACTTATGAGATTACATATTCCATTTACTGCTCTACCACACTGTGTTCTAATGACACACTGTGATTCGCCGAACCATGGCTTCTGCACAACCTACAAGCTAACTTGCTACAAGCTAATCCTCCACTTGTGGATTCACCTGGCTCGCCGAGGATGTGGGTCCCTGTCCTGCTCACCTGGTTGGCTCTCGCCTGGACGTTCCTGTCCTCCTTCCATCACCCAGCGGCCGAACTATTATGCTATGCTGCTGCCGATCTTCGTTCGCATCACTTGCGGCTGCCTGCGTCTTCACTCCCCACTCTGCGCCTCCACCCGGACATCGCCCAACCTCCCCGCCGCCGCTACGTGCACCGTGGCTCACGTCGGGTCCTCCAGCACACTGGGGCCTCCATGGATATCAGCGCCATCTGGTCCACCTCTCACAGCCCGCCTTGGACTACCACGCAGGTGGCTGATCATATTGTGTTGGCCCGCCTAGCATACACGGCTAATGCTAACAACGAACACGACACTGCTCCGCTCTCCTTCCGTCTGCTGAATATCCGCTGTCTCACACACAAAGGACAATTTGTTCACAACCTCCTCACTGACCACAAAGTTGACTTTCTATTTTTTACAGAAATGTGGCAACAACATAATGACCATTCTCAACTAAACGACTTATCCCCACCCGGCTATATTTACACTTCCCGTTGCCATGGCAACGGCCACGGCGGCGGCCTCGCCATACTTCACTGTGAGACTTGGAAAGTGTCACCTGTTTCTGTTCCTGCTTTTAACTCATTTGAATGTATAGTTTCTTCTCTGCCTGGTCCATCTCCTATTATTATAGCCTTAATCTACCTTCCCCCCAAAGCCAACAAAGACTTCATTATTTTATCATTAATTTATTTTATCCCCCAACATAATTCTGCTTGGTGATTTCAACATCCATATGGACAATCTCAGCCTCCCTCTATCCACTGACTTCTCATCCTGCCTTGACAGCTTTGGTCTTAAAACAGTTTATCAATTTTCCAAAACCTAACAAAGGACACACACTCGACCTACTTTGCTGTTCTGGCCTCACCCCATCCAACATCACCGCTGACGAACTTCCCTTTTCTGATAATTTTTTCATCTCATTCAATGCTCTTATCCGCCTGTCTACAAGCAAGTCCCCCCACCACATTTCCTACCATAATATTAAGGACATCAACACTGACACTCTTTGCTCCAACATCGACAGCATTCCACTCCCGGACCCCCTCTCCAACCCTAATGACCTGGCTTCCTTTTATAATTCTAATCTCTGCACCATCCTCAATTCCCTTGCCCCTGTCAAAATACGCTTTGTTTCCTTCACAACCTTTGCTCCCTGGTTTAACACTCCTCTGCGAACCCTGAAAAGAAAGGGTCGTCAACTTGAGCGACTCTACAGAAAAACCCATCTCACCATCCACAAGGACATGTTTACAACCCACCTCACTGATTATAAGAACTTAATCACACTCGCTAAAAGAACTTACTATGCTGACATTATCCTTTCCCAACGAAGGTAACTCTAAAACCCTTTTCTCCCTGCTGACCAAAATTACCCATGCCCCCCCCCCCCCCCCCCCTATTTCTACTCTGTTGACTCCTGTAACCAAATCCTCAATTTCTTCATTAAAAAAATACAAACAATCCACCAGCAGTTGCTCCACAGCCCACCTCACCCCCCCCACACACCTTCACTACCCCTCACCACTAGGGCTGGGTGATTTTCTCTTTTAAAAAAATCTCCGATTTTTTTCCCAAAAAACTCGATTCACGATTCACGATACGATTTTTTTCCCACGTGGGCTAAATGAAAATGAAAACACTAGAAATGTGGTTTCTTTCGCCTTTTTTTAAAAAATTAAATGACATGTAAAACAAAAATACTTCTACAAATAAGTGTAAATAATAAATCAGTTGTGCAAAAGGTGCAACTGTAACCTGAGACTTTAGCTACATGAACTGTAGTAAGTCCAGACATATCCACCACTGTTACAGGAAAAACTGTGCAAAAAAAATAGTGTAAAAGATACATTTTGTTGGAAAAAAGAAAGCTTAAAATATTTTAACAACTAAAACAATATACATTAATACTCATATTATATGAAAAACATTGCAAAAAACGTAGTAGTGCAAAAGTAAGATAAAAATAAAACTAGTAACATTTTTACTTTGTAAGGACAAAATGCGGTTCATATGCGGTTCATAGGCTAAAAGGTTAACAACATTTTTATTTGGCTCTGCCTTGGCTATGTCACTGTTCAGGATATTTGTGGCAATAAATGTTTGTATTTAAGTTTGGCTATCTGACATTTTCTTCCGGGTTCGGGTCGGATATTGGGTTCATTTATAGCGGGTCGGTTCGGGTGCGGATTTTTTTTTTTTCGTCGGAAAACGGGTCGGAGTGTAAACATGACGGGTATGGGCGGTTGCAGTATGTCAAAATCAGAACCGTGCAGGACTCTGGCTCCATGTTTATCATAAGGTGTGCCGCGAGAAAAGCTTTCAGTCAGTGTTTGTTGAACATTTTGAAGAAGTGCTGGCAGCGCCAGTCTCTGCCTTTTCTAAGAGTTCTGCTACCCCCCTCCCGCCCGTCCCAATGGATGCTTTCGCTTCAGATGTGCAACTACGGAAAGCAGCCTGGTTCATGGTTTTCTTTTTGCGAGGAAAAAAAGTGCGTGTGGAGGGGAATCGGATTGCACGATTTTCCTAAAATATTAATCGATTTTGCCATAAAACTCGATTTTAAATCTAAATCGATTTTTTGCCCAGCTCTACTCACCACACATCTTTTTACACACTTCCAACTTCCCTCCAGTTCTGAAATTGCTGACCTCATCTGACTATCCAAGCCCACAAACTGGCAGCTTGACCCCCTACCCACCTGTCTAGTTAAATCATGTCTTCCATCCCTCCTCCCTCTAATAACCACCATCATCCACTCCTCTCTGTCCTCTGGTACAGTCCCAGACCTGTTCAAAACTGCAGCCATTACCCCCATAATTAAAAAACCTGGTCTTTACCCCGACAACTTTAATAATCTCCGGCCCATTTCCAACCTTCCATTCATCTCCAAGATACTGGAAAAAACTGTTGCAACCCAGCTTCACTCCTACCTCACTGACCATAACCTCTTTGAGCCCTTCCAGTCCGGTTTCTGTCCACGCCACAGCACTGAGACTGCCTTGCTCCACATCACCAAGGTCCTCCTTACTGCTGCTGATTCCGGATAACTCTCCATCCTTGTCCTGCTCGATTTGAGTGCTGCTTTTGACAACATTTCACACTCCATTCTCCTAAATAGACTCTCCTCCATTGGTCTCTCCCGCACATCAATTAACTGGAAACCTCATTCTTCACTTCCCCCTGCTCCCTACTTGATTTGAAATCCTGGTTCACCTCCAATTTCCTCAAACTCAATACCGACAAGACCGAAATTCTGCTTTTCTGCACCAAATCTATTCTTTCAAAAATTGACAGTTTTTCCATCACCATTGACAATTCCTCAGTTTCCCCTACCCCCAGGTTAAGAGTCTGGGTGTCATCCTCGATAGCACACTCTCCTTGCGCTCTCACATAAATTATATCACCCGGACTGCATATTTCCACCTCTGCAATATATACCTCCGCCTTCGCCCCTCCCTCACAGAACACACTACTGCCATTCTTGTCCACAGCCTGGTCACTTCCTGTCTGGAGTATTGTAATGCCCTCCTCTTTGGTCTACCTCTCAAATCCATCCATAAACTGCAACTGGTCCACCACTCCGCCGCTGCTCGCATCATCACAAGGACACCTGCCTCCTAACACATCACCCCCATCCTCCAGCATCTCCACTGGCTCCCTGTCAATCATCAAATCTATTACAAAATCCTGCTGTACACTTTCAAGTGCATCCACAACCTGGCTCCTCCCTATCTTTCTGATCTTCTCCATGTGACCACCTCAGCTTGCTCCCTCCGGTCCTCATCCTCCATCCACCTCTCCGTCCCTACTGCTCGCCTCATCACCATGGGGAGCAGAGCATTCACCCGCTCTGCTCCCCAACTCTGGAACTCTCTCCCACCGGACCTCCGTAACTGTGACTCTCTCCCTACCTTCTTAAGCAGACTGAAAACCCACCTCTTCCAACTAGCATACTCTACATAATCCAACTTTTCTTTGCTCTTTCCATTTATTTATCTTTCTGCCACAGCCACCTGTTTATATCCATGTAGTTTTGTTTTTAGACCGGTTTATATACTGTTTTTATTCTGTTTGTTAAGCGCCTTGAGAGTTTTTGAAAAGCGCTGATAAATAAAATGTATTTTTTAAATTTTTTTAAATCTACGTTTCTATCCAGATTCGGGCATTGTGCGTTCAGTGTGGCTGCACAATAAATTGTCCAACGTCCAGACTCGAGTGTTTACGTGGCGCGTCACAAGCATACACGTGTCAATTGGCATTCAGTGTGGCTGTACCATTATAAAATCTAGTCTCACATCTTTTTCATTACTCTGCTCTGACCAGCATAAACACCATCACATCTACAACCTGTGGTTCCACATGGATCAAATTTTAGTCTGATATCAGAATATTAAACAAGGTTTGAAAGTTGTCAATTATCTCTGTGAGATAAAGATCCATACAACTGTTAATCCACATGTCCATAATTACCTAAAATAAGATTATTATATCCTATGTAAATAAATAAATGTTCTCATTTCATACATCAGCCAATATATCTGTTATCGGCCAATATCAGATATTGTCTGATATGTCGGATTTCATATCAGATTTCAGCTTTTTTTTTTTTTTACACCGATATCTGTATCGGCCCCCCAAAAAATCTAATATCGGTCGGGCTCTATTCCACACTTTAGAGCCTCAAACACAGGCTGTATAGATTTGACAGATCTGATTTCCCCCAGCTGTTCTTATATTTGTCCATGTTTGTTTTTTGACTTCATTTTTGTCCCCTCCTGATGGGCTCTTTGTTTAGCATCTTCAAAATTGACATTCTGTTCTACGTCTGCTTCCCCCCTTCCATGTATTAACAGACTACACAGGTAGTGAGGAGAATATTGACTTCTCAATATTGGGTCTTCAGTCCAAATTGAATTTGCCACTCAAACCCCCCCCCTCACACAATCACAAGCCTGAGGCCTTCCCCCGCAGGCCTGGATACAGCTACTCAGAGCAGATACATGTGGATGGTGGGTATCTCTGTGAGGGTGTGTGTGTGAGTACGTATTGATTTGTGTTTGTTTGTTTGTGACAGTTCATTGCTTGCCCCCCTCCCCCCACATTCC
Organism: Siphamia tubifer; assembly: GCA_020466265.1. NCBI lineage: Eukaryota > Metazoa > Chordata > Actinopteri > Kurtiformes > Apogonidae > Siphamia > Siphamia tubifer. Next base: position 53,904,475 of record CM035787.1, read on the forward strand.
TCGTTCCCAATGGATTCAATCCATCATGTGGTTTAAATAAACTGCATCACACCTTATATCTGTGTGTCATACTATTGTTCAATCTTTCCCATAGAAGCACAAAGATGAGACTAGATGATCTAACGCCTGATTGGTTGAATCCTGAGCTATTCCTTTTGCTACACCTTGCTTTATTGTGTAATCAGTAAATACTTAACACCTACGTACATAACCCGTATGTAATCACAGAGCTGCAGAATATGGACGATTAAAAGTGCCAAAATTAAATAAATAAATAAATACAGTTATTTAAATACATCATTAATTCATTAAGATTAATGTTGCACCAATCGATCGGCTGCCTATCATCATCATCATCATAATCATCGGCCCATATTGCCTAAAAAGTAGCCTGACCGGCGATGGGAAAATCGTGCCGATCAAAAAGCTGATCACGTGATGTAAATTACTAATGGCCATTTTCAAACGGGCAAACAGGCTACAGAACAGGTGCATCTCGTATTGACTGTTTGTGTACTTTTAAAAATATAGTTAATAGGTAGGTTTCAGTCATGTGACTATGATGATGTTGTGGCTTCAGCTGGAGGACAGGAAGTAACCATGGATATTGTTGCTATGGAGGAAACTATTGAAGAGAGTGTTTATTGTACAGATTCAGATCCAGTGTCCAAACACAGATACATAGTTAGTTAAAAAACGCATTGGACGTGACCCGGATCTGATGAAAATTAATGAGTTTTTGACAGAACCCAAAGATTACTAACTACCTAGTCCTGCAGACATCCTACTACACCAGCAGCAGATGAAAGACTAGAACAGTTTGAAGACGTACAACTTTTTTTGTCAGCGGGTGGGTCCACAACCTCTATACCGAAAGGCTCAGCGATAATTATCGTTTCATCTTCGCCAGGGTGAGTGTTTTATTTGTAAAGATGCAACATCAAGATGTATTGCATGTTTGTTCACATTAGTCGCTGCTAGCTGCTAACAGTAGCAGTAGCGACTAATGTCAACAAACATGCAATACATGTTGATGTGTCTAGGTCAGTGTTTCCCAACCCTGGTCCTCGAGGCACACTATCCTGTATGTTTTAGATCAGGGGTGGGCAACTCCAATCCTCGGGGGCCGGAATCCTGCATGTTTTCGATATTTCCCTTTTCCAGCACACCTGATTCAATTAATGATCAGCTCATCATCCAACTCTACAGAAGCCTGATAATGATGTAATGGCTTCCAGGTGTGATGGAAGAGGGAAACATCCAAAACTTGCAGGATACCGGCCCTCGAGGCCTGGAGTTGCCCACCCCTGTTTTAGATGGTTCCCTCTTTGAACACACCTGACAGTCATTATCATTCTTGTGCAGAGGTGGATGATAGGCTGATTATAGGATCAGGTGTGGTTGGAGAGAGAAACATCTAAAACATGCTGGATAGTGTGCCTTGAGGACCAGGGTTGGGAAACACTGGTCTAGTTAAACCATATTACAACAGTGTAAATGAACATTTAACCACAACCTAATGATATTTAACACATCCACAAAAAAGTTAGCTTTGGAACACACCTCTGACCAAGTGGTCACTGCAGACACTGGCATTAGCGTTAGCAAACCCTGCTCCGTAAAGAACTCTCCTCCCGAGATTTAAAATCCACTTTTTGCGGTGCCTGAGCTTTTTCGATTTCTCACCTTTGTGAATGACAATCTTTGCTACTGTAAAAAAAAAAGGAGTTTCCTTCTCTCAGAACAATTGCCATAAACTACACAAAACACACATTTTCCCAATGGTAAACTCACTTTTCAAATATATTTCTTGCGGTCCAAGTTGCGGGCAGGTTAGTTTAAAAAAGCAGTTGGTTGTGGGTCGATGTATAAATGACTCACACATCACTGGTGTCTACCTAGGTTAATTTATGTGTCCTCACCTCAGCCGTCTTTTCTGATCCATTCTATCTAAAATTAAGAGTCGCTTCCAATTTCAGGGTTACAGTTAGCATGATTTGATTGTTTCTGTGATGCCATGTATGGTGAATAGTAGTGACCTAAATCACCAGCAGTTGGAGCATCTGCATGACATTCATTGGCTGATATCTGGGCCAGCCACTCGCTATACCTGAAAGGTATGGACATTTTGAATTCCTCCCGTGATGGGTAATCGGCAGATCAAGTTTTTTTTGGGGTCGGTATCAGTGACTGGGCCAAAAAATGTTGATCGGTGCATCACTAATTAAAATTGTAATTAAATACATAAATGTGTTATTAACTGTGTCATTAATTCATTAAAATACCAATTAATTTGCAGTGAAAAAAACCAAAACATTTTACTAATTAATAATTTCCTGGTCCTTGTGTTGCAGTGGATCATGAATTTTCTCTGTCAACCTCATTAATCAAAGTCAGTGGGCGGGGCTAACACAAATCTAGTTAAATCCAGTCCTTTGGGAGTGTTGGAGCCCGAGTCTAGATTTTTAGCAGCTGCCAATAAAGTTTATTTTCCTAAAATATCCAAGCAAACCTAGAGGTTAAAGGTCACCCAGTGTATAGGAATGTGTTCACAAGCTCTGCATTAATCCTTTATCTGGAATCTTTTGCCTGGACTGGATGTGCAGGGGAACCAATCAGCTGTTAAGAGCCGCCCACTGACTTTGTTGGACGATGTTGACAGATAAAATAAATTCATGATCGATGGCAACACAAGGACCACGAAATAAGTATTGATTTATTTTTTTTTATCTCAAATGAATTGGTATGTTAATGGATTAATGACACATTTAATAATATGTTCATGTATTTATTTTCAGAATTATTTAATGATGTATATATTAATTAATTTATTTAATTTTGGCACTTTTAGTCCTCCATAGAGGAATACTTAAAGGGATAGTTTTGTATTTTTCACATGAACATATATGGGCTCACCTTTTTTTACTCTGGTACACCCACAGTGACTTACCCCCAACAGTGTCCTGTGAGTCCAGTTCTGGTCCGGTTCTGGTCAAAGCCAAAGTAGTCCCGGCAGGTTTCCTGGGGTCAACAAAATAAAATGTGTTTCTTCTCAAAACAGTATGCGTTGGAATGAGTGATTTATTTACAACACAAAACCCTGACAGAACAAAAATTCACACTTTGGAGCTACTTTCTCTCAATAGCGATCAATGCGCTAGCATTGTCGCCACGAACAGCTGTGCACCTGCACATAGCAGTCGCTAACACTGACCAACAACTGATGAAAGTAGTTTGCTAAGGCACAATCCACACGGAAATTAATTTGCGTGAAACCGATGTACTTAACGGATTGGCCTTTGGTCAAAACGGGGCCAGTGTCATGGGTACCCCAAAACCATATCTTTGGAAAATAGGTCAGAGAGTGAGTGGGAAGATCTACAGATGGTGTAATTTCTGCACCCATATTGATGAGTCAAACCTGTGTGTTCACACCCACATCATGACCACATCACCGGAAAAAACGGCAGCCTTGCACCCATAGCATTCATTCTGGTCACAGACAATAGGGAGCCTCAGTGACGTAATTCTATTTCCGGTCGATTTCCGGGCAATGGGACCTAAGTGCCATTAAAAAAAAAAAAAATTTAACGCGAGTCAATGGAGGGATAAAAGTAATTTTCTGGTCCTGTTTGAAATGTGCTACGGTTTTCACATTTGATGTCTGTGAATTTTAATGATACATTTTCACATTGATAAAGCACTCACTTTGGACAGGCATCCAAAGTTACGTTAGGTTTTATGTCAGAGTAAGTAATGGACTACAACATTCGTCTCACAAATATGACGTCACCACCAAGCTTCACCATTAAACTCTTTGAAAATGGCTGTGACTTTGGCGAGCTTCACCTCCTTCTTTCAGGACGAAGGCAAGAGCATCAAACGTGGAGAAAACCACTTTAAATCGGGGCATGTGGAAAGTGGCAGCTACTCCGGGTTAGGGAAAGATTCTGCTGTGACGTCAGCTATGCGACGTCTGATATGTAGTCCAAATAATTACATATTTTTACACGCTAATAAAGTACAGCAAATGTGTGATTCAGGGCATAAAGTGGAGCAGAAAATAATTATTTTCTCCTCATCCACTCGCATGTTAAATTTTTCCCGAACTTAGGCCCAGTGGACCGACCGGAAGGGGCGGAGACTTAGGCTCCCTATAACAACAGTGAATGACAGAGTATTAGTGGTGAATGGGTTAATGTGTTAGCAGTGTTATTGTTATTTGTGTCCGGTGTGTGTATGGCACTGGTAGAAAAAGGGATGTGGGCGCATGCGCACTACTTCTATTGTTCTCTTGTATCTGCTGGAACTGTCTTACAGCGCTCATAGTGGTGTATCATGTGAATTGCATCATTTTCAGCAGCGTTTTGCCCCCATGCTGATGCAGATTTTTTACTGAAACATTTCCAGGTGTACGGATTTTTTTTGGACATGGTTTCAAAACTAAACACGTATCAAACTCGTCTGCACATAGCCAAGGCGCACAGCTGTTAGCAGTGACAACGCTAGCGCATTGATCACTATTGAGAGAAAGTAGCTCCAACCAATTATGAAGTCTAAGTTTTTGTTCCGTGACAGTTTTGTTATGTAAATAAATCACTCATTCCAACACATACTGTTTTGAAAAGAAACACGTTTTAGTTTGTTGACCGCAGAAAATCTGTCGGGACCACTTTGGCTTTGACCAAAACCGGACCAGAACTGGGCTCACAGGACACTGTTGGGGGGTAAGTCAGTGTGGGTGCACCAGAGTAAAAAAAAAAAAGGTGATCCCATACATGTTCATATGAAAAATACCGAACTATCCCTTTAAGTTGCACTTGGATTCAGTTCAGCCTTAATCTAAATGTCCTGGGCTGTAACGAGTCCCCGTCAGTTGTGATTCTGGGCCTGACCTGTGGACTGTGGCTGTGTCTTAGATGAAGATAGCATCAGTGACTGGTCGACCGACAGCTGTGGGTGGAGCGATGATGACTTTGGGGCGGACCTGGACATCACCACCCCCCCCCTGAGTGTGGATTCTGGCGCCGTTGACACCAGCGATCAAGAGATCGTTCGGTGTATCTGTGAGGTGGAGGAAGAGAATGACTTCATGATCCAGGTGAGCAGCAGAGGTTGTGGTTCTTCTGTTGGATTGAACAGCCAGGGTTCCACACTTCTTTAATACTCTTGTCCTTGACGCAGTGTGAAGACTGTCTGTGCTGGCAGCACGGCACCTGCATGGGCTTACTGGAAGACAATGTTCCAGACAGATACACCTGCTACATCTGCAGAGACCCACCAGGTGAGAGAAGCAGCATGAGCTCCTCTTTCTGTAGATGTGTGGATATGGAAGCACTCAGCTTTAGTCAGATAGGTGCCATCTAGTGGATGATGTGAGGAATGGCATTTTCTATACAACCTGAAGACTTGGCATAATGATAGTTACTTTATTTTCAGTTACAAAATTACAGCACCATAATTTAATTCTGTGTATTCAGCTAACAAATGTGTGTGTGTGTATGTGTGTGTATGTGTGTATATATATATATATATATATATATATATAATCTTACTCACATACCTGCATTTATTTCTGTGTTTAAATTCCATGTCATTGTTTGTAAGTTAATATGTTTATAAATATGTTTGTTCCGCTTCATCATTCAAAAGTTATCAACGCTAACGCAGCATCTAAACCAGGGGTTGACAACCTGTAACACCCAAAGACACATTTGAACCTGGTTTCCACGGAAACAAAAACACACATCTTTAATAATCTCAGCCAATGTGTCCCAAACCTTCCTTTTTTTGTTTGGATGTTTCCGGAGCTTCCACTCTCCCAACTTTATTTTCTCTCTTGCTCCCTCCATACTGTAGGATACTGACCGCATCACCGTCACAGTTATTAAAGTGTGTTTACCAGATCATTTTAATGTTTATCTCAAACGACAAACAACCTGACCCAATTGCAACCTCAATATCAAAGATATTTTTCAATGACCTGCAACTGCAGATGACCACAGGCGCCTGCTTACTTAGGGTCAGCCCACGCACAAAGGAGCTTTGTGCGTTTGGTTCTGATTTTAGGAACACACAGTAAACCTGTTCTTGATGACCTATGACCTCAGGGCTCTGGATGCTTCATATGGAACCAACAGGTCTAGGATGGATTTGGGTCCAAGGTCGTTTAGTTCTTTATCGACCAGGAGTAAGATTTAGAACTGTGACCTTTGACCCGCAGGAAGAAAATGGAAGGATTTGAGGAGCGGTGTGATGTGGTCCAGTTTCTTGGTACCGGGGTGTGATGTGGTCCAGTTTCCTGGTACTGGGGTGCGATGTGATCCAGTTTCTTGGTACTGGGGTGTGATGTGGTCCAGTTTCCTGGTACTGCTCAGGGCTCTGGCAGCAGTGTTTTGGATCAGCTGTAGCTGATTGATGTTTAGTTCAGACCAGTGAAGACATCGTTACAATAATGTAATTTACTGAAAATGAATGAATGAGTTTTTCTGTGTCTGGTTTGGACAGAAAACTTTTGATTCTATGGATGTTCTTCAGGTGGTCATAGACAGACTGGGTAAGAGCTAAATTTCAGCAACATGAAGAAGTGATGGAGGTGATGGGAGGGGTCTTCAGTGATGACGGTGGCCTTCCTCGTCACTTTGGGCTTTTTGGGTGATTTTGCTGAACCTGTCTGACTGCAGATGTTTGGATGCTCCTCATGTCTGCTCACATCTTCCATCTGCTAAAGCACAAGTAGGTTCTCTTTGTTAAGGCGGGGCTGTCAATCAAAATCATTGGCCCTGATTGGAGAAACCAGATGTTTGTCATTTTGAATGACGTACTACTTCAACCAATCACATTAAAGCAGGATGTAACGTAGATGATAGAAGTAGAAGCTCTGACCAAAGCTGGTTGGTAGAAGAGACAGAACATCCTTAACAACAATAAATTATTTATAAACTGTTCTGTTCATCTTTTAAAGCAGGGGTGTCAAACTCCAGTCCTCGAGGGCCGGTGTCCTGCATGTTTAAGAGATTTCCCTCTTCCATGTGATTCAGTTTAACCCTTTAACTCCTGAGATTTTAGCAATCACTAAAAAAGTTAAAAAATAAAGTAAAATAAAATAAGCAACAAAAAAAACCAAAAATTAATAATAAGCTAACAAAATAATTGGTAATATGAGCAAAGTAAGACACAAATGGCAGAAAACCAAAGAAAAATAATGAAAAATAAACAAAATGTAGGAAAATAAACAAAATCAGCGACAAAATGAACAAAAAAACTAATACATATTTACAAAAATAAAAAATTATGTGGAAAATTTTGAAAAGAAAACTAGTATTAAAATTTGGTCCCAACAGTTTTAATTTTGCCTTTATATATATATATATATATATATATATATATATATATATATATATATATATATATATATATATATATATTAGGCATACATGGAGAGGCATAAGCAGGTAGAGGACATACTGTACAGGAACATCTGTAAAGAGTATGGACTGGAGGTCAAGGGTCAAGATGGGAGAACCCCCCAAAGGTGACAGAGAACAAACGGGCCAAGATCCTGTAGGACTTCCAGATCCAGACTGACAAGATGGTGATGGCCAATCAGCCTGACATAGTGGTGGTGGATAAACATGAGAAGACAGTGGTGGTGATAGATGTAGCAGTCCCCAGTGATAGCAACATGAGAAAGAAAGAACATGAGAAGAGAAGAGAAATACCAAGGGCTGAAAGAGGAGTTAGAGAAAATGTGGAGTGTGAAGGCAACAGTGGTACCAGTAGTGATGGGGGCACTAGGGGCAGTGACCCCCAAGCTGGGACAATGTCTCCAGCAGATACCAGGAACAACATCAGAGATCTGTGTACAAAAGAGCGCATTACACCTCCAGGTGTAATGGAAGAGAGGAACATCTAAAACATGCAGGACACCGGCCCTTGAGGACCGCAGTTTGACACCCCTGTTTTAAAGAATCAATATGCAATAGTTTCTACAACACTGTTGAAACTGCAGAATCGTAGCCCAGTTCAGTCTCCTCCATGCTAACCGCCATGTTTATCAAAGCTACTGTGAAGAATCTTCCTGTATTCTCTGTGGCCACTCTATGATTACATCATAGCTGTTAAAATCACGCCCACTGATCCTGATTGGTTCATCAACGATTTAGCTTGAACAACAGAATGTCTACGGTGGTTTACCAGAGCCTGGTGTGAAGCTCAAGAAGCTGAGCAGAAACACACCAGGGTCAGTGAAGGCCAGGCTGTTTTACTGACCTGACTTACTATTCAGGAAAGTTTTGTTTCGTGTTTGTGAGGAAGTTGTGCCAGATGGTATAAGTAGAATATTCTGAGACAGCTGAGCCTCTGTAGAACCTGACTTCCACCTCATACACCTAATAACCTTCACCTCCCAAACCTGGATGTTCTTCAGGTCAGAGGCAGAGTCTGCGTTACTGGTACGACAGAGAGTGGCTGGCTAACGGACACATGTACGGCCTCTCCTTCCTGGACGACAACTACTCTCACCAAAATGCCAAAAAGATCACCACCACTCACCAGCTGCTGGGAGACGTGCACCACGTGGTGGAGATCCTCAGTGGACTGCAGATCAAGATGAGCGTTCTTCAGTGAGTACATGGAACTGCTGCTCCTGAATGTCTGCTGAAAAATAATAATCACGATTAATTGGATCAAAATTGATTTGATTTGAATGATTTATTTCGAACATGTGCAAAGTGCAACAATAATCAATACAGCAATAATAATAATAATAATAATGACATGTCCGAAAAGGAGTAGGATGAAGCATAAGTTTATTTAATTCTACCCCTTCTTCACTTCCACAATAACCTAAATTCATCTTATAGTAATATAGTGCATAGTACAAAAATGATGATAAATAAAATAATAACAATAACAATAATAACAATACCAATAATCAATAACTGAAGTACTAAACATAGACACATATGTAAAAAAACAAACAAAACTAAAAACAAATGAGCAGATAGGAAAGTAGGTAACAAATAGTTTTATTGTTGTTTATTGTTTTCTTTTTTCCTCCCTTCCTTCTTCTTCTTTTCCCTTTTTTTCTTCTTCCCTTTTTTTTCTTTCCTTTTTCTAAGTTGTCTGCATTTTGCTCTTATTTTTTATTTTATTTATTTTATTTTTCTATTCATTCACTTATTTTATTCATGTATTTATTTATTTATTTTTTATATCTTTTAACCCCACAGAGGGGGAGTCAACAGTGCTTCAGATCAGTACATATTCCAGTCTGACAGACATATACTAGACTATTTTTTTGAAGTCATGATTACACAACAACAATGAAAAACTAAACTTTATTGCACTACTTTAAAAAAAAGTATTGCAGAATGTATGTAAGGAGAATAGGTTCAGTGGTTGGTCTGAGTCTGGACCCTGTGAAAAGGGTGGTGGAGCAGAAGGCACTCTCCATGATTAAAGCCATTCTGTCCAATCAGAACCACCCACTGAATGTTCTCTGCGCTGCTGCATTGACAGACTCATAAACTCCTTTGTCTCTCGTGCCATCAGACTTTTTAACACTGCCAATTCAGAGAGAGTTGACTGGAGAACCTCTGGTGTCCCCCCTCAAACCCCCTGCACTCAAATGATAAGCCCCTTTGGACATAGCACTTTTTAATTTAGTAGTTATTTTTTTAGTGATATTTTGTTTGGTACATTTTAAACTTAGATGTTTAATGTGTGTGTTTTTTATGGATGTGAGCAACAGACTGCTGCATAATTTCCTTTGGGATCAATACAGTATTTCTGTATCTATGAAGATGGAGAAGATGCCAGAAAAATGACTCTCTAAGGCTCAATACTACATGATACATATTCTGTTAATGGTTGCTAAGAACATGATCAGTGTTAATTGGATGCAGCCATGTGCACCTACAAAAGCTCAAAGGATAAAAAAGGTTGAACAGATACGTACAACAGTTTAATTAATTTTGTCATTCAAATATAATTCAAATATTATTAAAAAAAGAGACGTTTGAATGAATATTAGGCAGCTCTTAATATTTTAACCTGTATATGGTATCATTAGGCTGATTTTTTTTTTTATTATTATTAGCTCATCTGGGGATGAGCTATATTCTGTCGTTCTGCGTTCGTCATCTGACCGTTGTCATCGTCAATTCACTAAAATTGCTTTTCCTTCCACATTTAATGGATTTCAATTGTGATTGATTCATTAGATAGATCTAAGCACTGGACACAAAACGGTTCACTTTGTCAAAAATTGCCTTTGTAAATAATTTTTCAACTTTTATTTTTCCAGTCTGTCACTAAAATCACAACTTTTCCTTCACTTCTCAACAGATTACATTTCTGATTGATTCACTGAGTTCAGTTTCAATCAAGATCAAAGAAAGTAATTGATCCAATATTAGTTTCTACCACCAACCTCCTGCGTATCATTAACATGTTTAACCACAGTAATATGTCATTACCCAGTTACCTACTTAAGTTCAGTCAGATATTACCCCAGAAGAGCTTTGGAGGCTTCCTATACCATTCAACAGTTTTAAACACATACACACACACACACACACACACACACACACACACAGTGGGATTGATTTTATGATCTATTGAATGACTCCCTTTTGTTGATAACAGACATCACAGCTATGAGGACCTGATGAACACAGAGATATTGGAACTATCTTTAGGAGTACATAGTAATGGAAATTTGCCAAAAAGTCATAGAAAAGTTATGTAAATGTATTGGTTGAGGTGTGTATGAACCCTGTTACTATGTCCATAATCATATGGGTCTAATGGTGTGGTCGCCTCAGGAACAACACGCACCCTGATCTGCAGCTGTGGCGTCAGCCCTGGAAGCAGGCGGAGAGGCCGCGCTTCGGCTCAGACTCGTGTCGGAGCAGTGACACGGTTCCTTCTCCTGCTACTCCAGAGGAGGACATGAGCCGTGGGGAGATACTGATGTCCAACGCTCTGGAGAAGCTGAGCCGGGCTGCGACGGCGGCCGCCTCCTCGTCCTCCTGCTCCTCTTCGCCTTTCCCATCCTTTCAGGACTCATACATCACCAGCGAACACTGCTACCAGAAACCTCGAGCGTACTACCCAGCAGTGGAGCAGAGGCTGGTGGTGGAGACCAGGCAGGGTTCAGAGCTGGAGGACAGCATGAGGAGCACAGAGGAGCTGCTGGAGCGGGAGCAGCGCTACGGGAGTCTGCTAGAGACAGACCGACCCAAACCATCAGGGACCAGCAACAAGGTACGGATGGACGCATTCAGAAGGAAGGGTGTGTTCAGACGGATGGACACAAGGCCTGTGTTTAAAAAAAAAAAAAAAAAAAAAAAAAATTGATTTTACGATTTTGGATCTATTCATATATTAATTACTTAGGATCAATTTGTATATCTAAAGATCGAATTTTTTATTTTTAGTAAAAAAAATTTCCCCAGTGATCCCCGACACGTCATCGAATTCACGCAGGTGCACTCGGTGTGTGACCTCAAACAAAGTCGGAGTAGTAACAGTTAGCTAAAACTTTCTGAAAACACCACCGTCTCTCAAGACTCCAGTCTGGAAATGTTTGGGGTTCTGAAAACAAAAAGACACAGACGTGTTTGACAAAACCAATGGTGTTTGCAAGTTGTGTTAAAAAATCAAGTGAAGTATTTTGGAAATACGACTAATTTGAAGGAATAAGCACTTGCAACGACATCACCTGGGGACCAAGCCGTCCACAGGACAAACAGGGCAACAAATGAAACTGAAAGAAACTTTAAGACTAACACTGGATTGGATAGGATCGAAAAGAGTCAATTGTTAAAGGGACAGTTCAGTATTTTTCAGATGAATGTGTAAAGACACTGATGACATACACATTTGTGTTATAAATACCATACTATCCCTTTAATCTTGAGAATCGGATCGATTCTTGACATTTGAGTCGATACCCAGCTCGACTGGGTATTGTGTCCAAATACGATCACTCAGGGCTTCAAAAATCCAAAATGGTGATGACTAAATCTCAAACTCCTGCATTAAAATTGACGGTTCAGAAACCAATGGGTGACATCAATGTTCGCTTTGTATTGAAATCATCACTGAAATAGATCAATATTAATAGATTAATATTAAATTAAAGCAGCATTGGATCGGGACCTCGGCTTTACACGTGTATTTCTTCCCATGCCATCACACGTTGTAACCCTCTTATCTAAAAATAAGCAAATTATACTCATGGCATTTTCATTAAAGTTTCAGTCAAAGAAGCTCCTCTGCTGCAGCCAGACACAGAGCAGTTGTGCCATATATGGAGGGGAAGGGGGCGTGGCCAAATCCGCCACCTAGGAGAGCGGCACAGAGTTCAGGAAGAAATTTTTCTGAAAGAGGAAAAAAAAACTAAAATTGCCATTTCTCCCAAACCATACATCGGATTTTGAAAATGGCCACTTCTGCTCATCCCTCTGATTCTCACAATATGTCATATGTTGCGGAAAATTTTAATTAAAATTTTGAGTTTTGGAGATCGCAACTAACCCGGCCTGAAAAATAAAAACTACAAAAGAAAAAATTTTTTTTTACAACTTTTAGGTTTGTCAGTCAGCTCTATCTATTGGTACTATTTTCAAGTCTCTGCCACAAACACCTTCTGAGGAGTTAATTTTTTATGATTTCCAAACAAACGCAGATTGCAAACTTTCTGTCAGAGATACACTTTTAGTACCAGTGTATGAAGTTTTCGGCTGGTTGCAAGGAAACTTTTGGCATTGGTTTCATGTCTCTACGCAATGCGGTTCAGGATTTAGATTTTTGAGGCTTTCACGTTGAAAGGCAGATTGTCAACTTCCTGTCCAAGATAGGTGGGTAGTATCAGCGTAGGAAATGTGGGTGCATCTCATCTTTCTGCGACATTCCTAAGGCTCGTTTGGGCCATTTTTGTGATTTTTCCGGAATTTTCCGTGCATTGTTTTCTCAATAAAATTAATATTATGAGATGGAATCCCAATTTTTCAGGGCCTGCCAAATTTCATTTCGTTGCATGCATGTTAAGGGCAGTCTAAATAGGCATAGAGCTGAAAAAGCATTTTTGCCAAAAATTGTCCAAAAATTGCAAATATCCATTACGATATCTCCCAAACCGTACATCCAATCTAAAAAAAATTTGCACTAGTTGACATCGGCTCAGTGTCGTGATCGTCACGATATATCCCATGTTGGGAGAAACTCTAATTTTAATTTTGAGTGTTGGAGGTCGCAAATAGCCAGGCTCATAACGCAAAAACTACGTGAGTTTTTAAAAAGTTATATTCAACTTTTTGGATTCACCAGTTGCTCTTTAATTTGGTACCACTTTTATTTCTCTGCGATAAATGCCCTAGGACGAGATAATTTTTGAGCGTTTCTATGTCTGCCATCGTTCTCTATGTTTTGATCTTGGGCCATGTCGGGCGCAACTTTTGCTGTTTTTTTTTCGTGTCTTTAAGGTGAACCTCTGAAGAGCTATTCACGTTTCTTTTTTGCCTCTTTTTTTGGTTGCTAGTTCGAAAATTATGGGATGTACGCAGAATTTTTTTTCATCATACGTCGATTTTCACCAGACTTGAGTTGCGTGCCGAAGTAGCTGAGTTTTCGTGCATGTTTAGAGGGTCAAAATCCAGTTTAAAGTGCCGGAGGAAGAATAATAATAAAAAACATTACAATTACAATAGGGACTTGGCCCTTTTGCACACATAGTGTGCAAATGCATAGGGCCTCGACCCTGCGTGCTCGGTCCCTAGTTATGCCTCATTAATTCTGAACAGTGTAATGAGTCAGCAGGGCTTTTAACATGTGTTTGTTTTCAACATGTTTTTCCATCCTTGGCAAAAAAAGGGGGAAGAAAATCCATTTGTATTTAGTGGAAGCATTGTGTAATAATTCCTGGTTCCATTGTCAGGCTGCAGTGGGCTCGTGGCCTCAGACAGAGATGAGGGAAATGGATGACGGAGATCCTGAAGGTCCTGCTGACACCAGTATGCAGCACCAGCAGTGGCAGATGAACCTGCTGGACCATATAGACGCCGTCCAGGACGAGGTGTCCCACAGGATGGACTTCATTGAAAGGGAATTAGATGGTAAGGAGCCCTGCTTTAGTTTGACACAAGGATATTTACTCTGAAACTGTAGAAATGAAGAACAGCTGGTTTCCACTGTCAGCTGTTTACAACCAGTTAGTGACCAATGCAGTCAGGAGGGTTTTCAGCCTGGGGTTAAAACTACTGCCTGTTTTTGATACCATCTGGGACTCTTCCGCAACCGATCCATTTTCAAAGGAGGGGCCATATCTAAAATCCTTGCACACACACACACGCACGCGCGAAAAACGCATCAAGAAGGAAGCCGACAGGAGGCAGCTATACAAGTCCAAACTAAAGAACAGTTTTTAGCCTATGAACCGCAAATTAGACCCGCAATCACCCACGTCCGACCCGAACCGAACCCGTATCCGACACAGCACAACATTTTTCAACCATTTCGTGAAAATCTGCGGTTCACCCACGGGTCACCCAAGGGTACTCGAACCCGTGCAGGACTCTGTTTTAGCCCACTATGGGCTTTTTTCTTTTCTTCATTTTATTCAGACTAACCTCTGTTTTTCGTCAGTCTCTTACAAATTCCTTGCTCACTCCAGACTTTCTTTCTGCTGCTCCGTTACCGTTTTCAGCTGCATCATTGCATAATCTGCAGAATATGACTTTTGTTCGGTCCTTCTCAGTTGTTTTTATAAGTTACCGCTAACGATGAAATGATCAGTTTTCACAGGTACAGATACACAGGCCTAGAGCATCCTCTGGTGGAAATAACATGTGAAATTATATAATAATAATGTGTTAATAACTTCACATACAAGTTGCACCCCCAGCCAAACTATGAAAAAAAACCCCTGTGGCTTATAGTCAGAAAAATTAAATTAAAAACTATTATTAGGCCATCGCTGTGGATAGGGTTGTCAAAAAAATCGATTTTAGATACTAAATCGATATTGACCCTTGGTATCTAATTAGATACTAAGTTGCTGGAAAATCGATTTTTGTTTTTATGGCGCGTCGCCTCTTTTTTGTAGCGGGTAACGTTAAGAATTGTAAACAGGCATCAACGCGGTCAGCTCTGGCACAGCCGTAATGCCGGCGTGTAAATTAAAGTCTCTTTTTTTTCTCCAGCTGCCTCTGACAGCACACGGGATGACGCCAGTGCGACCACAGACCTATACACTATTTCTATAGGTCTGTGATTGGACCATCCGATGTAACTTTGCTTTTAAAGGCCTCCATATAGTCGAACATTTATGCGCGCGGGCGGCAGCCAGGCGGTAGCGCATAGTATCACGTTACCACCACGGAGGCCACCGTGAGCATGTCAGCCTATCATTTTTGACGTGCGCGCTGCTAGTCCCGCAAGGGGTCCGCAGTGGTCACATGATGCAATACGCTGCTGCCCGCGCACATAATGCTCGACCATAAAGAGTCTTGCAGTTAGCACTGCAGAAGGGCTTCAGCAAAAAGATAGACCTACCTTAACTTACCAAGAGATAGACATGAATTTATTCTGCACCCGCACTCACTACCTTTTTTTTTATCAGTCCATGGAGGACATTTTAAAAGGAATCCCTCACATCTCCAGTATCGAAATAGTATCGAGTATTATCCTTAGTATCGGTATCGAGTTGGAAATTTTAGTATCATGACAACCCTAGCTGTGGACCACGTCCGACGCAAAGCCTATAGAGTCCACTGTGATCACAAGGGACGCATCCATTTGAGCTCAAATTTGACCCCTTGAACATGCACGAAAACTCACCATATTTTGTAGACACTTCAGAAGTGTGAAAAAAAAATGCGATTGTATATATAGCTTAGTAAAAGTCCGTAAAGAAATGTGTCTACAGCGCCCCCTTGAAAAGTCAAATATATTGTATTAGGCCTGATCACGCCCTAGTGAAGTTAGAACTATGAAAGTCAGGTACACATGTTCATCATGAAGAGATGAACAAAAAACCTTGGCCACGCCCATAAACCAACAGGAAGTCTGCCATCTTGGGTTGAAATTTCAGAAAATTTTGAGTCGTGGTTTTTGCTGTTAACGAACTCCTCCTTGGCTGTTGAGTCCAATGGGCTCAAAATCTGTGAAAAGTTGCATTATTTTTGTGCTACGATATTACTTCAGCTCACACAAACGAACAGTGATTTGGCTGAAATTTGACTCAGACGTCTATCTCCCAGTCGTACACCTGCTTATCAATAGAAATTGCAATTTTGTTCTATAACCCCCCCCACACACACACACACACACAAATTTGCATTTACTAATATGTCTGTAGTTCATACATATGAACACCGATTTGGCTGAAATTTCAGTCAGTTGTCAGTCTCACAGTTATACACCCATTCAACAAACATTTCAAATAAGTCCCTCTATAGCGCCCCCTACATATTTTTACAAAACTGTTTCTAGCCGAATATCGCATCCTGACCGTGGTACGTTTGACGTCTCATTGTCTGTTGTTGTTGACGGCTGCACAGGAAGGTGGTCATGAGGGACGACAAGGCCTTTGAGACTGCTTGCAGTTTTCATTTTTATTATTATTATTATTATTATTATTATTATTATGATGATGATGATGATGAACGTGTGTTGTGGTGTTTCAGTGCTGGAGAGCTGGCTGGACTACACTGGGGAGCTGGAACCTCCTGAACCTCTGGCTCGTCTGCCGCAGCTCAAACACCGTATGAAGCGTCTGTTGTCGCAGCTGGGGAAGGTGCAGCAGATCGGACTATACAGCTCCACATGAGACCGCCACAGAACGGCGACCGCACTGACTGCGGTGTCTGGAGGCGTCGCCGCTGAGGGGTCGCTATTTTTCTACCTGCGGTGACGAAACAAACGCATGCCTGGGACAGTGGTGGCTCAGCGCGTGCGAGCGGACTCCTGCCGTTCCCGGAAACTCCGGTAGATGTGGACGCCGTAGCCGGTGTCACGTCCACTTGTATGAACACAAGTGGAACTGGAAGGCAGTGTCTCCAATCAGGATTAAACACAAAAAGTAACCTCGTAGTAACCTCGTATCTGCAGGAGAAGGTCCTCGGGACCAGATCCAACTCGTGCGGTTCCTGTGCGCCTGTACACCCTCTGAATGCCTTTGGACTGAGCTCCTCCTGTCTGTCAGTACACAAGCTTTACTACACAGGTGTCAAACATGTGGCCCGAGGGCCAAATCTGGCCCGCGCAAGGGTCCAGTCCGGCCTCAGGGGTGAATTTTTGAAATGCAAATGTAGGTATTAAAGCAGGGGTGTCACACACATTTTCTTTCAGGGGCCACATTCAGTTCCATTTGATTTCCGTAAAGTACCTTATTTTCCACACTATAAGGCGCACTGGACGATAAGGCGCATTAAAGGGATAGTTCAATATTTTTCACATGAATGTGTATGTCATCATCGTCTTTACTCTGGTGCACCCACAGTGACTTACCCCCGACAGTGTCGTGTCCTGGTCAAAGCCAAAGTAGTCCCATCAGGTTTCCTGGGGTCAACAAAATATGTGTTTCTTCTCAAAACAGTACGTGTGTGAATGAGTGATTTATTTACATAACAAAACTGTCGTGGAACAAAAACTCACATTTTGTAATTGCTTGGAGCTACTTTCTGTCAGTAGCGATCAATGCGCTAGTGTTGTCACTGCGAACAACATGGACATGGCTCAGTTGGTAAAGTGGGTCATCCATTAACCTAAGGGTTGGCAGTTCAAGTCCCACTCTGTCCTATGCCCTATTCGCATGGGATAAGTATTACATATCGACCACTGGTAATTTTGAATAATTACGGAGAATGTCTGAGTTCTTAGTTTCGTATGAATACACTATGCCTGTGTGACTCAGTAATAATTCTGACACAAATGACCTACTGTGTTAGGACGAAAAACAGACGTCCAGTGATAATTCAAGTCCTGTGTGAGTGAACATGTCTTTGTGATTTCAATCGCTCGCCTCTTGTCTTTTTCTGGAGTGAATAATGGAGGGAGTGGCTGAAATAGTGTGTCAGCATGTGGTAAAAGAAATATATGGTCAGGTCTATTTTTATAATATTTATGTTCAATGTATTTATATTCAATATTTACAACTATCTGAAGGTATTTCTATACATTCAGTCGGTCGTTTACCAGAGGAAAGTCTCTGCTAAGAACTGAAGACTGTTTCCATCTGCACTGACCCCACTCTTATTTTGAAAGTGTGGAGCAAATTTACAGACTGTATCCCTATGAATGACATTTTCCCCCTTTATTCTTATGCATACTTTGTTTTCATTCTACCTTATTTTAATGTATTGAGACTAAACAGGATTGAAGTTAAGACATATCTGCTCATAATGTCTGTCATTTGTGTGAATTACAGACTTTTGTTTATCCTGTCCAAATGTACCACACAATAACACATACAGTAGGTATGAGGGTAACAGCCAATTACCAGTGGTCCACAGATAATACTGTGCAAACAGTACATTAGTCAGTCCGTTGTGTCCTTGGGCAAAGACACTTCACCCTCCTGCCTCCAGTGTCACTCACACTAGTGTATGAATGAGTATGAATTTTTGGTGGTGGTCAGAGGGTCTGTAGGCACACAATGGCTGCAACACTTCAGTCAGTCTGTCCCAGGACAACTGTGGATACATATGTAGTTTACCAACACCAGAGGGAGCATGTGAGAGTGAATGAATAATGGATCATTAATGTAAAGTACTTTAGGTGCCTTGAAAAGTGCTATAGAAATCTAATCCATTATTATTATTATTATTATTATTATTATTATTATAACAGCTGTGTGCCTTAGCAAACTACTTTCATCTGTTGTACAGCAGTGTTAGCAGCTGCTACATGCAGGTGCACTGCTGTTAGCAGTGACAACGCTAGCGCATTGATCGCTATTGAGAGAAAGTAGCTCCAAACAATTATGAGGTGTGAGTTTTTGTTGTGTGATGGTTTTGTTATGTAAATAAATCACAAATTTTAACACAGACTGTTTTAAGAAGAAACGGGTTTTATCTGCCAGGACTACTTTGGCTTTGACCAAAACCGGACCAGAACTGGGCTCACAGGACAGTGTCGGGGGTAAGTCATTGTGGGTGCACCAAAGTAAAGGGGTGGGGTCACAAGAGAGGGGCGGAGTCACTGTGGGTGCACCAGAGTAAAAGGGGTGGGGTCAGAAGAGAGGGGCGGAGTCACTGTGGGTGCACCAGAGTAAAGACACTGATGACAAACATTCATCTGAAAAATACTGAACTGTAAACAAACTGTAAATAAAACAATCAGTTAATCAAACCGTATTAAACAAGTTCACAATAACTCTCACCTTTTTATTCAAACATTAATGAACCTCGTTAACTTGTAACAAAACAACACTCGGACATTAGCATATTCAACAACTGTCCAAATTGTTCAGTTCTAACATGAAAAATCCAACACAATACACACCGACTGTTTTCACAACAGTCCTTAAACACACACCGTCATATTATGGTGAAGTACATTATGTTTTACTCCACGTCATGTACGACACAAAATGGCTTCCAAGTCACTCAGCAAATGTGCCTTATAGTCTGGGAAATACGGTAACAGAGCAGCAGATTTAGTTTCTCTGTCAAATGAAAACAACTGTCACAAAATCTGCCTTAACCCATTGACTGCCACTCATGTTCAGAACATTCTGACTTTGGACATTTTCACTGAACTTTCATGACCCAAAAAATAGGTGTCCCAACACCTTGTGTTGCCTCGTTCACAGGTGTTCACGCCAGATGTTCACAACTTTTAGTATGTACCGAACCAACACACACACACACACACACACACACACACACACACACACACACACACACACACACACACACACACACACACACACACACAGACACACACACAGACACACACAGACACACACACACACACAGACACACACACACAGACACACACAGACACACACACAGACACACACACACACACACAGACACACACACAGACACACACACACACAGTAATAATATGATATAGCATATTTAGCGTCACTCCCAGACTGACGGTCTACGCTGGATTCCTGGACATGTGTGATGACTGTGACCCTTATCAGTAGAGACACTCTTACTGCACATCCACTGACAAACTGCTTGGATTTTTTTTTGATCCACTCCGTTTCATCTTCATCATTTTCTCTCTCACTTTCTCAACTCGCACAAACCTACAGTTGACTTTTATTGGAAAATACAGCTTCTGCACCGAAGGCACAAATACATTCCCCACCAGTCTGACATTCACACATATGAACAAAACATGGATCCACTGCCCCATGAAAAAACACACCACGTTTCTGTACGTCTGTGGCACTCAATGAGTTAATTAGAAAATAAAAACTGGAGACAGTTAAACTAATAAATATGACTAAATGTCCACTTTTTCCTTTTTTCTCCGTCACCCCCCCCCCCCCTTTCTCCTTTTCTTTTTTCCCTCTTTTCCTTCTCCTGTCAGTAAATCATTCATTTGTTCTCATGGCATTTATTATTACCTTCGCCAAGGAGGTTATGTTTTTGCCACCGTTTGTTTGTTTGTTTGTTACTTGACATAATGAAATTTGGTCAACTATGTTGACGGTAGTGTTTGTTTGTTTGTTTGTTTGTTTTGTTTTTGTTTTCACTAGCGACCACATTTCTGGAGCAAATTGGCTGTAATCTTATCAGACGTTTCATCTGTCACTTGCAGTACGGGATTTATTTTCATGGATCTAGGTCAAAGGTCAAGGTCAATAAAAATATACAAAATTGTTCAGTGTCCAGTACTTGAACAGATTTCATGCGATTGATTTCAAACTTTTTGGGTAAATATAGATTTAATAAAGGGTTCATCACACAGTACAGTGGTACCTCTACTTACCAAATTAATTCCTTCCAGAAGTGTCTTTGTACCATGAATTTTTCATGAATAGTCGCGTTTTACATGTAAACGGTCTGATTGGTTCCAAGGCCCCCAATACATTACCCCCTAAACTGTTTTAAAAATTATGAAAAATGTACCAATTTAGTATTTAGTATGAAATATGTGTTAAAAGTCCAAGACAATGTATATTTTAGATGTAGTTTATTGGTGTCAATGGATAAATGTCTTTACTGACTGAACATTAAACATTTTCATACAATTGGGTTTTAATGAATTAATTAAATTTAATGAATGAATTAACTTAATTTAATTTTAACTTTCACCAACAATATTTTTTGACGGACGTTTGGTGGGGTGTAGATCTAGGGGTAATTTTCCATTGACGACCTGGCGTGGGCGGGGCGTGTGTGTCGTCAAAGTGGGCGATAGCATGATTTGTTTAAATTTTTTAGGGATTTATTATATTTTTTCCAGGAATTAGGAAAGTTGATACAATGTGTCCAGTATGTCTTTTATTTGTGCTGATGGAATGAAGGCTGAGATAAAAAGTCAAAATGATTGCCTCCTTTTTTTGTCATTTCCTGTTTCACAGCCACTTCTTCTTTTCCTTCACACCAGGAATCACAAGTTTCAATGAACACCCTGGGAAAAAAACTCACCAAACAACAGTAACTCTGTGATGAATGTGGGTCAAAGGGTAACGAAAAGCATCATGGGTAGCTCCCTCATAGCCAATGGGATGCTACGTACGTTACGTGGTTACGTATAGTAATGTACATACCGTACTGTATTTATGTCTCGGAGGTTTCAGACAATTTTCTTTCGTATTCAGAGACAAAACAATTGAGGGAAAGGTTTTTTGTTACTTGGATTATTCGTTAGCTAGGTCTTTCGTAAGTAGAGGTACCACTTAACCTTCATGGATAAAGTTGACCAAATATTGACCATTTTTTATTTTCGTTCAAGTATCGTGTAGTAGCTCATATTAAAGCTAATAAAGGGTGCTTTCAGGATCCATGCTGATTTTATTGATATTACGTCGTCATGATGTTTTGATTTGGTCAAGTATCGTGCTATGTACGACTTATAGTTTGTTGGTTAGTTAGTGTAAAGTATAACTACAAAAGTTATGGATGGATTTTGATAACATTTTCAGGGTTGTAATGGGGAGATTAACAATTAATGAGACTTTGGACCACAGCCCCTCTGGGGGGGGGGGGTGTCTGGCTTGGCGGAGGACTGTGCTCTCCGAGTGCTTTTCTAGTTTTTAATGGAATTACATCCATGTCTGTGATGTTTCTAAATAGTCCTGAACCACTTAACCTTGTTTTAAAGAAAATCGGGAATTAAATCAAAATTGCGATATCTGTCACAAAAATCGCAATGAATTTTTTTCTTAAAATCATTCACCCATACTCTAAAATATAGAGAACGGTTTGGAGTTGACTTTTTTTTTTTTTTTTAAATGTACTCTGTTATTTCATTGGTTGGGCTTGACCTCAGGTCATATTTCGGTGAACGTGGCCCCTGAACGAACAGGACTTTGTGACGCCCCTGCTTTACTGTTTAAAGTCCAACCCAAACAAACTTGCAACCTCACAAATACTTTCACTACACTGTCCCGCATCCGTAACCGTTCTGTCCTACAAAGTAAAAAGACAGTAACTGCATTTTTGGATGAAATCAGTTATTGTGGGTTTTTTTTCCAACATTCAAATCATTATTTCATGTAATAAAATATTTCATCTCAAATTTCTGTCGTTTTGTATAAAATAGTGTTTGTTCAGTAACTGTTAAAGTACTAGTAAAACTAAACACAAAGACCATTACTGTGTTTTTACATATGTCCATTTAGGACCCTGCTGGACTATAAGGTGGACTGGACTATAAGGTGGACTGGACTATAAGGACTGGACTATAAGGTGGACTGGACTATAAGGTGGACTGGACTATAAGGGGGACTGGACTATAAGGTGAACTGGACTACAAGGTGGACTGGACTATAAGGTGAACTGGACTATAAGGTGGACTGGACTATAAGGTGAACTGGACTATAAGGTGGACTGGACTATAAGGTGGACTGGACTATAAGGGGGACTGGATTATAAGGTGGACTGGACTATAAGGGGGACTGGACTATAAGGTGGACTGGACTATAAGGGGGACTGGACTATAAGGTGAACTGGACTACAAGGTGGACTGGACTATAAGGTGAACTGGACTATAAGGTGGACTGGACTATAAGGTGAACTGGACTATAAGGTGGACTGGACTATAAGGTGAACTGGACTATAAGGTGGACTGGACTATAAGGTGGACTGGA
Source organism: Siphamia tubifer (assembly GCA_020466265.1). Lineage (NCBI taxonomy): Eukaryota > Metazoa > Chordata > Actinopteri > Kurtiformes > Apogonidae > Siphamia > Siphamia tubifer. Next base: position 53,927,762 of record CM035787.1, read on the forward strand.
CTATAAGTGGGACTGGACTATAAGGTGGACTGGACTATAAGGTGAACTGGACTATAAGGTGAACTGGACTATAAGGTGGACTGGACTATAAGGTGGACTGTCAATGGTTTTTATGAAGGTTTTTCATATCTAAGGTTCATTCAGTAAAGTCTAAATTCCCGTGAACTGGACTATAAGGTGGACTGGACTATAAGGTGAACTGGACTATAAGGTGGACTGGACTATAAGGGGGACTGGACTATAAGGTGGACTGGACTATAAGGTGGACTGGACTATAAGGGGGACTGGACTATAAGGTGAACTGGACTACAAGGTGGACTGGACTATAAGTGGGACTGGACTATAAGGTGGACTGGACTATAAGGTGAACTGGACTATAAGGTGAACTGGACTATAAGGTGGACTGGACTATAAGGTGGACTGTCAATGGTTTTTATGAAGGTTTTTCATATCTAAGGTTCATTCAGTAAAGTCTAAATTCCCAGTCACTAATCACTCGCAGAATTAATCCATATATCAGTCCCACTGTGGTTTTTGTAGAACTAGTTCATATGCAAGGGATAATGTATTGCCCATGTGTTAATATCAGAAAAATATTCCCCGACGGGGCCGAACAGTGCACCCCGCCTTCGGTGTCAGGGTGCTGTTCAATAGTAACGCGTGGGCATTCCATTATCCTGTTTATTCTACGGTTATTCCACTTTATTCCTGCTGCTACTTTAACAGACCGGATAAAATAACTGTTACAACGTAGCGAATACTTACTTTAAAAGTGGCCGAACTACCTGCGGAGTGATATGGTACCGTCAATCTGAAGTTACAAAACTCGTTGCCATTGGCAGCGGGCGTTAATGGTGCAGCGGGCGGTTATCGGAAAAACATCCGCCCGCTGAAGGCTGGGAACGTCCATTCAAAGTGAACGGGAGCTGTCGGAACGTTCTAGAAGGACGTAGAATAAACGGTAACAATAACTGCCTCCTGTTCCAATAATCGACAACTACTGGAACTGAACAACAACAACTGTACGCTTATTTATCACTTTGTTTTTGTGCAGTTTCTGACTTTACTTTGTAGGACAGTGTTGTTCTGCCGCCGGCTTCGCTCTCCTGTCATGTGACGTAACTTGAAGACATGGTATGTGTGAGCTCCGCCCCCCCAAGGTGCTCGCTCTGCACTTCCATTTCCGCTCTGTGAATTTTTACATTTTTTTTTATGGAGCCATTTTCTGGACAAAATGAAGCGTATTCACAGGAAAATAATACGTGCATATTTGGGATATGTGTGCGTCTGTGGTTGTAGTTAAGCTTGAAATGAAATAAATATTTGCAAACTCTAAAACACAGGTGTCAAACATGCGGCTCGAGGGCCAAATCCGGGCCGTCTAAGGGTCCAATCTGAACTTTGGATGAATGATGCATTTATGAAATGCAAAAATACCACTAATATATATATATATATATATATATATATATATATATATATATATATATATATATATATATATATATATATATATATATATATATATATATATATATATTAGTTCATGGTTCTACATTCAGACCAGTTCAGTCTCATAATAACCTCTAAATATTGACAAGTAAAAAATATTCTTCTTTTTTCAGTTAGTGACATTAAAACAAAATACAATTTCCCCAAAAATGTCAATAATCAGAGCAAATATGAAACATTTCAAATGTCTCAAGTGAAGTACAATTTTAATTAAAACTTTGTCTCCCCTCACGACCACCGACAGCCAGGCGACATTGTACCGTGGGTGGGATACGATATTCTGCTGGAAATGCACACTTTTGTATAAATTCATAGGGGGCGCTATAGAGCAAAATCACAATTTCTATTGATAAACGTCTGAGTCAAATTTGAGCCAAATCGTTGTTCGTATGTCTGAGCTGAAGCAATTTATGTAGTGGTCATTTTTCCCCAAAAACTTTGACAATTAAGCAGAATTTTGAACATTTTCTGCTTCTGTTACCAAGTGTTTTTGTAAATCTGATCCATAATGCACATGGACAAATTCTAAATTGAGGTTTAATATTCTTAAAATTACACATATTTTTCTTAGTTAAATTTTTTTTCAGGATATTTCACAAGTTAATGTGTGTTTTTGCATCAAATTAAAGACAAAAACTTGGAAATTGTCATTATTAATAGGTTATTAATCTATTATTTGTCCACTGCAGATCAAACTGGGCTGAATGTGATGTGGCCTCTGAAAGAAAATGTCTCAGTATTTTTTGTCGGATATAAAACTCGTCTTATTTAGAAGGTGACGTTTGACTTGATGTGTTTTCCTTCTTCCTTTTCCTGACAAGTTTGTTCCATAAATGTCCAGTTTAATCCATTTCTTCAGTAAATCATCCACTCTCTGCGTTGTCGTCGTCATGGTAACCGTTAGCGCTCACATTTACTCGTCTCTTAAACTAAAGCATCTTGTGCTTTTGTCAAAACAACTTTAGAAAAAACCTGTACTTTATTTTTTTCTCCTTTTAAATGTTTTCATCTCTTTCTTTACAGTATTTTTGTTGTATGTAAATAGGTCTTTATTAAACTTTTTGTCCAAATACAGATATGTTTATGCTACTGTAAGTGTCTGGCTTTAGAAGCAGGGAAATGTCAAAAACAATGCAAACTGAATTAATGCTACATAAATAAACTATTATTAATAAGAATGTTTGAAACTCCTCTTTTATGTTTGATTAAAAACTGAACAATATGACATTAGACACAAACAGGTTTTGCTGTTAGTTTTATTAGCAGTGGCTCGTGGGGACTCGCGGGGCAGCGGTGGTTCTGTCCTTTACGTGGTTTGAACTCTGTGATGAATGAGGGTCAAAGGTCACCAAAAGCATCATGGGTAGCTCCCTCATAGCCAATGGGATGATACGTACAGTAATGTTCTCAGAGGTTTCAGTTTCCTTTCGTAAATAGAATTTTCTTTCTGATTCAGAGACGAAAAATTGAGGTCAAGGTTTCTCGTTACTTATTCGTTCACTGGGTCTTTGGTAAGTAGAGGTACCACTGTAACATGTTTTAGACGTTCATCTATAGTCTGTCCGTCCATGGGAGTGGATCTGTCCTTCAATGTGGTTCTCAACATTTGTTCTTTTTTCCCACTGGGTTTGGAAGTTTGTTCTGCCGAGAAGGAGGGTCTAAGGACAGGGGGAGGGTCTAAGGACAGAAGGAGGGTCTAAGGACAGGGGGAGGGTCTAAGGACAGGGGGAGGGTCTAAGGACAGAAGGAGGGTCTAAGGACAGGGGGAGGGTCTAAGGACAGAAGGAGGGTCTAAGGACAGGGGGAGGGTCTAAGGACAGGGGGAGGGTCTAAGGACAGAAGGAGGGTCTAAGGACAGGGGGAGGGTCTAAGGACAGGGGGAGGGTCTAAGGACAGGGGGAGGGTCTAAGGACAGAAGGAGGGTCTAAGGACAGGGGGAGGGTCTAAGGACAGGGGGAGGGTCTAAGGACATGGGGAGGGTCTAAGGACAGGGGGAGGGTCTAAGGACAGAAGGAGGGTCTAAGGACAGGGGGAGGGTCTAAGGACAGAAGGAGGGTCTAAGGACAGGGGGAGGGTCTAAGGACAGGGGGAGGGTCTAAGGACAGGGGGAGGGTCTAAGGACAGAAGGAGGGTCTAAGGACAGGGGGAGGGTCTAAGGACAGAAGGAGGGTCTAAGGACAGGGGGAGGGTCTAAGGACAGACACATCTGTCACTAGAACTAAGTGAAAGGTTAATGTGTCGAACAGAAGCTGTCCTCAGATCAGCTGTTGACGCTTATGTTAAAGACATTTACTAATGAAAATAGACTGAGCACAGACTTTGATGTGTTTTTTTACAGAGGTGTCAAAAGTACTCACATTCTGTACTGCAGTAGAAGTACAGCTACCTGTGTGAAAAAATACTCTGGTAAAAGTAGAAGTACTGATTCAACTACTTTACTTAAGTAAAAGTAAAAAAGTACAACGTCTCAACTGTAATAAAGTAAAAAGTAAAATAGTATTTTTTATGTTTTTACTGTAAATTAAACAATATTTATTGCATCACACAATATCATAAAAGTATCCAAAAATAAAATATTTCATAGTGATTTACTTTACAGACAATGTGTTTCATCATGGGCTTAAATATGAGATTTTAAAAATCCTCAATTAGGAAATAAAAAGTGAAAATTGTGAGATAAAAAAAATCCTAAATATGACACAAGAAATGCACAATTATGAGAAAAAAGTGTATAAAGTACAAACATTTATATAAATGTAGAGTGTAAAGTACATATATTTATATATATGAACAAATTTAGGGAGTAAAAGTAAAAAGTTGGCAGAAATATAAATACTCAAGTAAAGTACAGATACCTAAAAAAATCTACTTAAGTACAGTAATGAAGTACTTTTACTGAGTTACTTTGCACCTCTGTGTTTTTATTGCAGTTACATAAACAGACTGAAAACAAACTGGAGGAGAACCTTCAAAAACATCACTCTTGGTTGTAGTTAATTTTTTTGTGGATTTTATCATGTTTTGTCTATTTTTTTTTCTTCTAATTTTTTGTTTCTTAGTATATTTTGTGGGAAATGTGATTTTTTAAAAACAAAGCTGAGACACAACAGTCGGGCGACATAGTGTTTGGATCATGGTTAATCGAAATTAATCTAAAAGAAACCCTGTGTTTAATCTGATTAAAATATGGGATAATTTGACAGCCTTACAATAAAGACGTTCTTCATAATTAAACACCATCAATTCCAATTATCTCACTCTCTCATCATCTAAAGTAGGGGTTTACTGTCCGTTTCAAATCTCCCCAGGGGCTGTAGAAGCAGTGCACATTCCCACAACAATCACTCATAGCTGAAATAGTTTGGGGACGTTTGTAATTCAGGTAAATTCTCTGCTAAACTCCTACATTTTGCTCACAGTCTGGTGTTCATCTTTTCGGAGCAGAGTGACACCTCCTCCCTCCCTCCTCTCTCTGCTCTTGTAGCGCCTCCTCCTATTGGCTCCTCCTCCTGTCTGTGCTCTTGTAACGCCTCCTCCCATTGGCTCCTCTGTGCTGTCTGTGACACAGCATGCAGAGCCATGCAGACGGAGGGTTACAACAGGCTTCCATGGCGTTGCTATGGTGACCAGCTGGTTGATGTAAGTCTGTTTCCAGCTGCTGGGTCTCTTAGCCTTGATCAGTGATTCTAAAACTTTTTTCACGGATGCCCCCCCCCTTAGAAACATATTTTTAGTCAAGTACCCCCTGATATGGGCAAAACGTTTTTGAGAAAAAAGAGGTACAGTTCTGTAAAATCAGTGTTTGATTTTTTTAATTCAAACTTATATCAGTTTTGATTTCATGATTTTAACTTCAATTAATGCACTTTATATTCCAGTACGCCTTTTTTTAAAGAATTTTGAAAAGCTTCATGTACCCCCTGCAGTACCTCCTCCACGTACCGTCAGGGGGTACACATACACTCATTTGAAAACCACTGGTCTCCAGGGAATTTGTGAAATTTTGTAAGAATTGTGAACTTCTGGACAATTAAAAAAAAAAAAAAGTTTGGCCTGGTGTTAGGTATGGATGTAAGGTTTACAAAAATCACTGGATACGAGTTGGCACCGCCCCCTAGTGGCCGTTATCTATAAAATAAAAAAATGGCCACCACCGAAAGAAAGAGATTGGCTGTTTCTCAATACCAAGTACGCTAAGTACGTACTTGCGTACTTGGTAGTACGGACTAGCAAGTCTGTACTACCAAGTACATACTCAGGAGGACGGGAGGACGCAGGGTGGTTATTCTGCAATTGGGACGGCAGCGTACTTGTTTACGTCACCAACTCAACTAAAATCACATTCCGTTTTACAAAAACAATGGTATTTTAATCCTTTTAATTTACAGTTGTGAGTCCTCTCCTCCTCCATTGTTGGTGTCGAAAAGCATTCTGGGATAGGAAGCTCTCCCAAGTACGCACAAGTCACCATCCGATGCATACTTGATAAAATGGGCGTGTCAAGTACACATCCGGGGATTTCAAGTGTACTTGGTGATATGCGTACTTGTGTATTGGGACTGTACTTGGGCTGCAACTGATGACGTTTCACAAGGACGGGAGTACGGACAAGTACGCATATTGAGAAACGGCCATTGTATCCCACCATATTTTAGTCTGAAATGGTTCTATAGTCCAACTTTTTCAATTTGATTTGATAAAATAGTTGTTATGGTAGCACCACGCTAATATTTGAAGGTCATTTTCATGACAAAAGTCTGATCGTGGTCAGTTTTTGTTTGTAAAATCTTCCATGTTACTGAAATAAAATGAGGGAATTTGTGAAATTTCATAAGAATTATGAACTTCTTGGCAAGTTTTTTAATTTATTTTTTTGGTGTGGTGTTAGCTATGGATGTAAGGTTTATAAAAACTCACTGGATAGGAGTTGACAGCGCCCCCTAGTGGCTGGTATCTATCAAATAGAAAATGGCCACCATCCAAAACAAAAAAGGTTGTATCCCACCTTATTTCATTTATTTATTTTAAATTGTTGTATAGTGCAGCTTCTCCCATTTGTCATAATAAAATAGTTGTTAAACCCAAGGGCGTCGGTTTGGCCTAAACTTTGCTGGGGACATTACTACAACAAACACAAAGACATTTAAAAAGTCATCTGCACTGCAGGTAAATAGTGCCAACTTTACATTATTGTGCATTTAAGAGTTAAAGTCTTTGTCTGTTGGCTACTTAAAGGGACACCCCACCCCCAGGCCGGTGTGTCCCCACTGTTCCCAGACCTAAATAAGTGTGTGGAAGCATTTTCCTGGTGACCAGCCAATGTCTGAATCTATGAGAAGTGGATCAAGCATGACTTATAGTCTAGGTGTTTATGTTGTCTAACTCTAACCCACACAATGATTAGGACTATGCTGAGTGGAAATAGTTCTATCAAAATGAAGCTAACAAGTAAAGCTAGGCTATAAACCTACCAAAGTCATGGTTGTTCAGATCATAGATGAATCGCTGCACACTTGGAGGTGTTTTTGTTGTTTTTTTCCGTCTGTTTTTCTTCCTTTATTATTGAACAACACGTCCCGCTCTCACTGACAGTCCTTGGTGTGTGTCGCCTGTGTTTCTTCGCACCAAAAAATAGTTCCCACAGTCCTTACGCGAGTCAAAAACGAGTCACCAAATCAAATACATTAATTCACTTTAGAGCAGATACTTAGTTTGCTCCGCTAGAATGTAGTTAGTGTAGGAATCCAACCTGTGGTCACTTCTCATAGATTCGGACATTGCTGGGTCGCCAGGAAAATGCTTCCACACACTTATTTAGGTCTGGGAACAGTGGGGACACACTGGCCTGGGGGGGCGTATCCCTTTAACACAGGTTGAAGATATATAAATATGCTTGTATCACTTAATTAATCACTTATTAATTCTACTCACAATCAAGTTTTATTGTTTACTTTGTATCACTATTAAATAAAGTACAAAGTGCTCACATGCAAAACTAACAATGTGTTTATATGACTAACCTGGCATTCCTTTACACCCCTAAATCAGCTTGTTTATCTAAACACGCCAAGGGTTTATTCCCTAAATCATCTTTCTTATCTAACCCATCACCGATCTAAACTGGGGGTGAAGTTCCTGTCTGGTTTTGATCAAAGTATCCAGTATACAGGTGTGAAGGACATCTCTCTCATCCTGGGTGCAGCTGTGTTCCTATGGCAACCAGGTCATATATCTTCAACTCCAGCGTGAAGAAGATGATGTCATCCAGACAACTATAAAATATTACTTCTGTGTTTTCTTCTGTGTCTTTTCTCTCTGTACCTCCCCGGTTTCGTCCGGACCAGAACAGAGAAAAACCCAGATATCTGTCGCACAATTTTTCTAGATTTCTTTGTTAGGGTTAATGGTAATAAAACTTCTGAAACTTTATTTTTGGATCCTGGTGGTTTCTTCCCGATAAAACGAACACGAGTAAGAGGAAACTAAAAACGTAAGATTTCCTACAAGGTACAACTAGAGCACTCCAAAATACACGGGGGAAAAATAGCACACTTAGCTAAACCTCTCAGTCTGAATGATATTAATGTTGTCACATGGTTCTGTGCGCACTAATACTTACAGCCGCGGTAGTGAAATATGTTCTAATGTCCCCTTTCTTTTTCGGTGCCATTGTCTCTGGAGCTTACAGCATTGAAATTCAGTCAATTACAAGTTCCTCATCTGTCAAGCGGGAGTCCCGCTTGACAGATGCGGGGCGTTTCCAGGACATGGATGTCTGTTGTTCTTCTGACCCACATGTGCACAGCCAATAAAAACATTGGACATGGGTCATCATATCATTGAGTCAATATCAGAAAGTGGCAAAAACAAAACATGAACGAATGTTAAATAGTTTTTATTAATGCTACGATATGTGTAGTATATTTAAATAGTATTTCAACATTTTCAATGAATGTAGATTATACTATATTAAATTAAAATGATAAACATTGGTAGGGACTATTTTGCAATCCCCAGACATTGGTTGTGACATGTCACGACTGTCTATATAGAAACCTACGCCCATGATTAAACCAATCTTTGCAAAAAAAAAAGTATTTTCAGGGGCAACCATTTTGAATGTTATTGATACCGGCCACTATAGGGGGCGCTGCCAACTTGTATCCAGTGATATTTGAAAACCTTAGACCCATACCTAACACCAGACCAAGAATCTGAAACTTGTCAAGAAGGGCTGGATTTTCATGAATTCCCTCCAGACTATCGACTGTCTGTGTGTTCACGCTGTTTTTATCTTTAGTTCTGAAAACAGGAGAAGTTTAGTCACACGTTTAAATCATAAAAGTTTCACATGGAAACTGTAATCAGGAAAAGATGAAAAATGACAAATGGAACCAAACAAGTGTCAAAGTGGAACCATAATTGAACCACAAGAAATGACACTAATGATCACATGACCTCAGCTGTACCTGACCTTAGAACCGCATCTGGACTAAAGAGTACCTCATGTTGGAACCGTATTTAGTGAGTTAAAAGACGGACCACTGAGATAAACCCTTCTACGCATGCGTAACTCGCATTGTTCGGAGGCTTGCCCTACGTCATCTTAGTGTTTTGATTTGAATGATTTGAATGATTTATTTCGAACATGTGCAAAGTGCAACAATAATCAATACAGCAATAATAATAATAATAATAATAATAATAATAATAATAATAATAATAATAATAATAATAATAATAATAACAATGACATGTCCGAAAAGGAGTAGGATGAAGCATAAGTTTATTTAATTCTACCCCTTCTTCACTTCCCCAATAACCTAAATTCATCTTATAGTAATATAGTGCATAGTACAAAAATGATGATAATAAAATAATAACAATAATAACAATACCAATAATCAATAACTGAAGTACTAAACATAGACATATATACAAAAAAAAAACAAAACTAAAAACAAATGAGCAGATAGGAAAGTAGGTAACAAATAGTTTTTTTTGTTGTTTATTGTTTCCCTTATTTTATTTTTTTCTTTCTTTCCTTTTTCTAAGTTGTCTGCATTTTGCTCTTATTTTTTATTTTATTTTTAATTTTTTTTTAGATCTTTTAACCCCACAGAGGGGGAGTCAACAGTGCTCGAGATCAGTGCATATTCCAGTCTGGCAGACATATACTAGACTATTTAGTGCATGTGTGGCGTTTCCAGAACCGGAAAGAGGTCCATATTTCATACGCCATTTGTTTATTTATTTATTTATCCACTGGGAGACTATGGAAGTGCATAGACAGATACTCTATGTCTATGATGGAATTGTAGCAACTGTGTTTTGCTACCGCTCTGGTTGCGCGTAGCTCCGCCCTACAACGAAGTCACAGCCAAATACTAGTGGAGGCAGAGGAAGCGGCAGCAGCAGCAGCACAGGATACTGCACTATATTCTACATTTAACCGCTGCTATTCAACAAGAAAAACCCGCAGAGAAACTGACTGGGACCCACCGGAGATTCCTTTAATCATCCAGGTAGGTGTTGTTTTAGCTTCCTTGTTTTAGTCTGTACAGATGTGCTCACATATGACACCGTAGGATTAGAAGATCTACCGCCAACCTGTTCACAGAGCTCCTCTGGGTTTGTACACGGATACAGGCGGATTTATCACCGTAACAACGCAACCATTTACCGTTTTTCACTATTTACAACAAACGTTACCGCGGCGCGAGACTTCTCCGGAGCTAGCTTAAACCGGAGTAAAAGGGTTAGATACAATGGAGTTCATCTGCTGTTCTTCTTCTATTCTGCCTTTTCCTGTCCTTCTTCTTCTTCTTCGACAGTAATGCGACATGTCTGTTGTATTCGCACCTTATTTATTTATTTATTTATT
>CM035787.1:53938257-53990757 GCA_020466265.1 Siphamia tubifer
TGGAGCGCAGCTGGACATGTGGACGCTCTGGACTGTCCTTCACTTTTGAGTCCGGTTGTTTTTTTAACTCGCACATAAACAGAGACGTGGGCCCAAAACCACCATGTAGAATTTTTAATGTAGCGTCTGGTCCAGATACAAAGACCCATATTTGTGTCTTTCACAAATATGGTCTATAGTCTTTCATACTACATGAAAGTAACCATTAAAATCATAATTGATATTTACATGTATGGGATAAATGTGGAGCTGTGTTACAGTGGTTAATAATTAGAACTATCAGTGTGTCATGTTTAGAGCCTTTAAAGGATCTGATGGAACAAGTGGATTTTCTAATCTACATGTTTTTATCAGCGTAAACTATGACAAATTGGATTTTCTGTGTTTTAGTTTCCTGTTTGTTATTATTAAGGCATCATGTACAATTTTAAACATAAATGTTGTTTAAATGCCATTTGACCATGGTCAGTTCTGGTCACTGTGGTACACTGGGCCCATACTGGGCCCACATCCCTCTATTCTTTTTGTGGGATTATAAATGGTCATCTGTAAACATAGTGTCCTACATAGGGATGTTAATCGATGACCGTTTGACCGATGGTTGACCACATCTGCGTTATCTGGTCATTATTTTCTGTCACCAGTTTAAAAAAAACCTCCTCCATCAGTCATTCCACTGCACAGTGTAGGTTATAAAGAGGAAGCTTTATGATCTGTCCATGCCCAAAACATCTGGTGCCCTAGGCGACCGCCTAGTCTGACTATCACTAACACTGACCTTGACTTTGATGTATTGTTCCAGAATGTAGCCACTGGCTAATTTGTATCTGCAGTCCCTGGCAGGGTACAAGAATTAAAAACACACACACACACACACACATAGGATCAATCTATAAATACATGGTTACAAAAATAAACAATCGCACACACATGACACATAATAAAATCACATTTTGTCAGCAGCAAAGATGGGGAAGATAAATAAGTTAAAGGTGTCTTTCCACTGAAAACTACTTTTGTCCTTTTGGAATCTGATGGGTCACCCAGAGTTACCAACACATGCTGCGTGGTGTGTCCCCTCTACTGTCTGTGTGGTGTGTCCCCTCCACTGTCTGCGTGGTGTGTCCCCTCTACTGTCTGTGTGGTGTGTCCCCTCCACTGTCTGCGTGGTGTGTCCCCTCTACTGTCTGCGTGGTGTGTCCCCTCTACTGTCTGCGTGGTGTGTCCCCTCTACTGTCTGCGTGGTGTGTCCCCTCTACTGTCTGCGTGGTGTGTCCCCTCCACTGTCTGCGTGGTGTGTCCCCTCTACTGTCTGTGTGGTGTGTCCCCTCCACTGTCTGCGTGGTGTGTCCCCTCTACTGTCTGTGTGGTGTGTCCCCTCTACTGTCTGTGTGGTGTGTCCCCTCTACTGTCTGTGTGGTGTGTCCCCTCTACTGTCTGCGTGGTGTGTCCCCTCTACTGTCTGCGTGGTGTGTCCCCTCTACTGTCTGCGTGGTGTGTCCCCTCTACTGTCTGTGTGGTGTCCCCTCCACTGTCTGCGTGGTGTGTCCTCTCTACTGTCTGCGTGGTGTGTCCCCTCTACTGTCTGTGTGGTGTGTCCCCTCTACTGTCTGTGTGGTGTGTCCCCTCTACTGTCTGTGTGGTGTGTCCCCTCTACTGTCTGTGTGGTGTGTCCCCTCCACTGTCTGCGTGGTGTGTCCCCTCTACTGTCTGTGTTGTGTGTCCCCTCCACTGTCTGCGTGGTGTGTCCCCTCTACTGTCTGCGTGGTGTGTCCCCTCTACTGTCTGCGTGGTGTGTCCCCTCTCCTCCACTGTCTGTGTGGTGTGTCCCCTCCATTGTCTGTGTGGTGTGTTCCCTCTACTGTCTGTGTGGTGTGTCCCCTCCATTGTCTGTGTGGTGTGTTCCCTCCACTGTCTGCGTGGTGTGTCCCCTCTACTGTCTGTGTTGTGTGTCCCCTCCACTGTCTGCGTGGTGTGTCCCCTCTACTGTCTGCGTGGTGTGTCCCCTCTACTGTCTGCGTGGTGTGTCCCCTCCCCTCCACTGTCTGTGTGGTGTGTTCCCTCCATTGTCTGTGTGGTGTGTTCCCTCCACTGTCTGCGTGGTGTGTCCCCTCTACTGTCTGCGTGGTGTGTCCCCTCCCCTCCACTGTCTGTGTGGTGTGTTCCCTCCACTGTCTGCGTGGTGTGTCCCCTCTACTGTCTGCGTGGTGTGTCCCCTCCCCTCCACTGTCTGTGTGGTGTGTTCCCTCCACTGTCTGCGTGGTGTGTCCCCTCTACTGATGGATTTACCATCATTTATAGAAAACAGAGAAACCAGACACTCAGAAAAAGTCTGTCCACTACACGTCACCAGGACATTGGCCCCACCCACCTGGGGATAAGCCACTCCCCCATTGCAGCCAATCTGCAGTAGCATTAGCATTAGCATCTACTAGAGCAGACGGCGCCACAGTAGCTGCTGCACAAACTGTAAAAAACTGTTGGATCAAACTGGTTCATGTGTCTCTGTGGAAATAAAGACTGTTTTTTTACTGCACGTTTTCAAAACAAGTGACGTCACCAAACCTAGCTGGATGTTACTCTGGGATGGTAAACACACACAGAGCCAGAGGGGAGGGGGGAGTGTTCCTTCACACATTCTGAGCCAATCACAGACGCCTCATCAGCGCGTCATGGACATGTATGAGGAAGTAGAAGTAAACTGTGTTGTTCCACCTCCAGTCATTTTTCTACCGTGAAAAAACAACTGGAAACAAAACAATCTGAACGTTTTTATAAATAAAACCAACACACAATGAATTCAATAACAATGAAGAACAACAATATTAATAAATAAGCATAGAATGAGTCCTTTAATAAAGTTAATATTAATAAATAAGCATAGAATGAGTCCTTTAATAAAGTTAATATTAATAAATAACCATATGACTCCTTTAAAGAAAACAATGTGAAGTACAATTACAATCAGTGATTACAGATTTGGATATTTTCAAAAGTGTTTTCAGTTGTGATTTTAAAATCTTACTAGAAGTGCAGCTCGTTAATACTGTCTTAAAGTTATACAAAAGGCAGAATGGTATGTTCCGGTCATAAATGGCTGTTATTCTAGTGGGTCTGACAGTTTAAGGGCGGTAGCAGATAAATGAGTGTGAACATGCCGGGCCAGGCCCATTTAACATCTTGTACCCCAGAACCAGATTAGAAAATTGTCTGAAATTGTCCAAATGTAACAAATTCAGTTTTTTTAAGGATCTTGCAGTGGTGCTACTGAAATGTTTTTTTTAATCAAGGATTTTTAAATCTTGTTTGTATAAAGATTGTAGACGTGTGATGTTAGATTCAGTGGGATGTCCCCAGCAGGTTTATATGTGGTTAGGTGCAGGTAATATCCAGTGTTTCAAAAAAAAAAAAAAAAAGAGAGACATGTGTGTTTGGACATTAATCTTTGTATAAGTCAAAGGTCTAGAGCAGACAAAGACAGCAGCGTTTAGAGGACGTGTTGAGTGGAATCACAGGCCGCTGTTTGCACAAACAGATTTATATGCAGCGTCTGACAGAAGGGTGTGCACAGAATAATGAGTTAATGTGTGGCTCCATGTCCAGGGAACACCAGTATGAGTCTAATGTGGCTGTTTGTGTTTGGAAATGACACTGATGATGCCCACGATGTCTGCCTCTGGTTTGTGTTTTGGTTGATGCTGTTAAATAAAACTGTGGCTGATGTGCAAACACCACATGGTCTGTATGTCTCTGGTTAGTATGCGGTCAGTGAAGGCGGCTTCTATGGCTTCAATCATAAGATTCAAACATACGTTGCTTCTACGTAGGAGTGTGTTCAGCCAGGCTTTTGTCATCAACAGTGTTTTATTGTAAACCTGTCAGTGTTGACAGCTAAAGCTAAAGCGGTTTTCTATTCAAGTTTTCAGCAGACGATGACTTTATGGAAATGATTCTGAAAAGGTCATTTGTTTTCATCGGCGCCATCAGCTGGGCTAAGGATGGCTCAGGCCCCGCCCCCCCTCTACACGGTTGCCAAGGACACCGCCGGCCTCTCCAGTGAGCATTCAGAAGGGAAGGCACCGGAGGAGCCACCTCTGTGTTTGTGTGGGAGCTGGAGCAGTCAGTGATCAGTCAGTGTGACAGTGGGCTGACCACACGGGTAACTCTATTAGCACAGGTCGTGTTCCTGCCAGGAAACGGGCCTCGCAGCGCTGATTCATCTGTGAAACACACCCAGACATGCTCGCATTCAAAGGCCTCTGAGGAGTCGACTCACTACTATCTGTGGGCACCAGGGCTTAAAGTTGGATGGTACCAGCATCAGTGTTAGCAGCAGTCTGTTCAAACTGTGTGGGAGAGTGGCTGTGAGAGGAACATGAAGGTGAAGGAGGCACACAACATGTCCCTGCACTTCCATAGCTGCCCTTGGGCTGCTCGGGCTGGGTCTGAACACCCTGCTGAGCCCCCAGAGGGTGTTCCCCGCTCTGTGGGAGGACCTACCCCGCTCTGTGGGAGGACCTACCCCGCTCTGTGGGAGGACCTACCCCGCTCTGTGGGAGGACCTACCCCGCTCTGTGGGAGGACCTACCCCGCTCTGAGCATAATATTCAAATGGCTCCAGAGAAGTTCAAATAGTGTTTTGGACCAAATGTCACATCCTGTGCACAGATGCAAGTGCACACAACTCTAAACGCTTCAGTCTTCTCCCATCTTCGTTTATTTATTACTGTAACTATCCATATCGAGATGAAATCGGCAGATCCAGTTTTTTGGTGATCGAGCAAAAAAAAAAAATGCTGATCGGTGCATCACTAATTTGAATATCTACAATCATTTCCAAATTATATTCAAATAATTTTTGGGAAAAGCTCAAAGCTCTACAGTGGACTGATGGGAACAGACGGCACCTGCAGAGCGGGGTAGGTACCAGGGGTGCACGCGCCCGGATGTGTGAAATGGTTGTAGCCTCATAATTCCACTACCTTGGTACATTTGCTAGAAATAATCAGTGTTGGGAAAGTTCACCTTAATTAGGAACTAGTTCAAAGTTCAGTTCAAGTTAGTCAATATGAATTAGTTCAGTTCATTGTTCATTCTTCCAAATTATCAACTAGAAGTTCATGGATCCCAAAATGAACTTTTTCGTGTTATTATTGTAAACTTATTATTAACCGTTCCTAACGTTATCCTGACCGTAGTCAGTAAATCAGGGTAAAATGCCGTCCTCCAGTAAGTACCTTACCCCAGGGTTAACTTCCCTCTGCCGGTTCTTAGAACACAAGGAGTGGTTTCAGTGAGCTTCGTTTTCAAGGTTTATTTCCAAGAACGGGACAACACCTGCTCCGGTCGCCGGTCACACTCTGAACATTTAACTCTTTTTCTCCGCTCCCAAAAACTCTCTGCATCTCTCTCTCTCTCTCTCTCTCTCTCTCTCTCTCTCTCTCTCTCTGCCCCGCTCACAATGCTTCTCATTGGCTATTCCACAACATTGTTTCCAACATTAGTTCAGAATAATGCAAAAATTATATCTATGATAATGCTGTGTTTTGATCCCATTTTATTCCTTATAGGACTCAATAATTACAACGTGATAAGAACGAAATGTGAACGACATAAGAGCGCAGGTCAATAAATGCCAGAATAACCACGTTTACAACTTTCCCTTCATTTGGTGAAAGTGAACGAGTCGTTCACGTTCGTCAAAAACATGATATTGTTCGTGAACGATCGTTCAATGAACTCGTTCAGATACAACACTGGAAATAATGAAGCTACATGCTAACAGATGCTAGTACTCATCAAGTAGCAAAAGAAGCTCTGAGTCCGCTTTAACAAAGTGCTTTTGAAGTGTGGATGCGTTCAGGTGTTGTAGTAAATAAGGCAGTGCTAGGGTAATGCTAATGATATTTAGCCGTCGACACACTGTTGTCTGCCTTACGCAGCGTAAAATGTTCCCAAACTTATACTATTAATTAAGCATATCTTAAAAAGCACAGAAACAGTCTAGACCACATGAACCTGTTCTGTTGCAAGTTTGAAAATGGTCGTTAGTAATTTACACGACGTGATCTGCTTTTTGATCAGCATATTTTTCCGATTACTGATCAGGCTATTTTTAGGCAATATCAGCCGATGATGATCTTATATGATCCAATCTGGATTGTAATTATGATTTTTTAAAAATATTTTTAAACTGCCAAGTTTAATGCATCTGTACTGAAAAATAGAGTAAGTAGAGATTAATTAGATTTATTTCATTAAGATATGAAATAAATAACGCAGTAAATGAAATAATATGTGACCCGCCACCACGAAACCAGGCATAAGTGGCGCTGAGCCGTTCAGAGCTACAGCCAAATTTAGGCTGGAAGGTGATTTGTTATTAGTGTTTACACCTTATCAAAAAACGGTACCTTAACACCTCTATGTTCACTTCCTGTGGTCATTACATTGAAATCCAATCAATAAAGGTGTTTATTGAGTCAATTATTTAAGCGGTGACAAAAGTTCAGGTATTGCTGAGCAAAGACAAAGACGACTTCCACCTCTTTTCGCCGAACAAAACGATCTCCGTTCCGTGGGTAAACACCCAAGTGTTTGGTACGAGGTAAAAGCTTATATTGAATGTTCTGTCCAATGGTGTAAGCCAAATGATTATAATACGTCACACTTCTGTCCTATTATTATAATATATAAAACTTCTGTGACATGTCCATCAGAGTGTCCTTTAACATCTGTCAACAATTTGTGTCAATCGGATACAAATTATTATGCGTTGCTAAGGACTTCCTACCCCAAAACAGTCCAAAACTTTAACGGACAATATCTAAAAATATGCAAATTGTAAAATATGTCCAAATGTGGATATTAAAATGACCATAACTTTGGTTCTACTTGTGATAGAAACATCATTTTTTCACCATCTTAAACCTTAGTTTCCACTCTACCAAGATACACACATAACTCTGTTTGGATTTACACACACTTATGACTGGTTTACTGGTGGTGGGTCACATACATTTTCACTAAACTGTAAAAATATGTAGAAAAATATCAAACAGTTTAAGTCTGGAGGTTTTGGAGGTCTGTAGCATACATTAGCATTAGCAGAGAATGAAGGTGTCTGGTATGTGAACATTGTTTTTCAAGTTATGCTACACATATAAATATATAGATTAAATCCATCTTTCTCCACTGTGTTTAATGGCATCATGTCTTTTGCTCGACAAAAAACAATCGTGTGTGTGCGATTGGTTTTCTCTTGGATTGATGCTCATATGTTGGAAGAGGCCACAAAAGATGAAAAGATCGCCTGCTGCTGTGGTCCTTATTAACAAAATAATCCATTTGACTTTGGAGTAAACCTATTCTCTTCTTCATTCTAACTATTTCACATTTTGACACCAGACTTATGTTGGAAACTTTCACCAACCATCATTTAAAACTTGACTTTTCTTTATCACTAACACACATTAGTTTGATTCTAGAAGCTTCTGACTGCAGACCAGTGTTATTTTCCTCTTTTTCTTCCATATGTTTTTTCCTTTTTATCTCCTCCTCTTCTCTCCTCAGTCTTCACCTCTGTTCTAATCTTTATTAGTTTAGTCATGGTACGTCCTGTAGTTACACTTCTAAAACTCCTGTAACTGTCCATCATACTTTGACCTGTGGGAATTCCTACTGAAAAGATAAAGCCTGTTTCTGACAGTATGTAGGTCAAACCCAGCATTACTGTCCCTTTAATACTGCTGTTCTCCACCACATCCTACATATCACACCCACTGCTGTGACCTCAAATCACAATACGCTGAAAACATTGACTTCGTGACTGATTAATATGATCATAATTGTGCATGAAACAGCCTTTAGCTTTTCTAAAACCATCCCAGGTGAACACCCTGTAGACCTCCACAGGTGAACCCATGGTCAGAACAAAGGTCAAGGGCTCACTCATCTGGTCCTAACCGGGTCAGGAAGAGATTATACGATTAGGGTGACCAGATGTCCTGAAAAATGTGGGACAGTCCCGAATTCTAAGATGTTGTCCCGAATCCTGAATCTGGCTGTACGTGTCCCGAAAATTATTCGTATATCAAACTAGAAAATCACTCTGAGAGTGCAAACCTCCACCAAGGCAGACCCCCCCCACACACACACTGAATGAAGAGAGGTCCACCAAGGAGGTAATGTTTTTGCCTCTGTCTGTCTGCCTGTCTGCCTGTCTGCCTGTCTGCCTGTCTGTCTGTCTGACATGATAACTCAGTTATGGACGAATCATGATGAAAATTTCATGACGTGTTGGGGGGTGTCACAAGGAACCAATGATTAGATTTTGGTGATGATCTGGAATAGATTCTGGATCACTTTGAAATTTTACATTGTGTTAAATGGAGAATACATTTTGCCAAAATAAAACGGGTTCGCCGAAATTGAAGAAGATGATGACGGTGGATGAAGACGAAGTTGAAGTTCATCAATTTAAAGGAAAATAAATTAATTAAATTTATACATTTTATTTGAACTTTTCTAATATTTTATTTTAGTTTCAATTTGTAGAGGAAGTTCATTAAAAGTCAACACTTACAGAGTTATAAAATCCATGTGCAATAAATAATTAAACAAAACTCTGTCCATTCATATCATTTGTAATTTAGTTTTATTAAAATCTTGTCTCGATCTCATGAATCCAATCTCATGTCTCATCTTGTGAGCTGAGTGTCTCATCACACCCCTAAAATTAATGTATTTATCAGACCATATCATTTCTATTTTATTAGTGGGGCCTTTATTTATATTTAACCCTTGTGGGGACCTGAATTTTGGTCCTCATAAAGATAGAAATATACATACACACACACACCCCTCTCTTTTATAATCCAGGAGGATTTGGTCAAAATCCTCTAAACAGACTAGACCCTGGAGTGCTGACTTCATCCCAGTTCACCCCCATACTGTACATGCATGTACACACACACACACACACACACACACACACACACACACACACACACACACACGTGCACATACACACACACGTGCACACTCTGGCTTGAACATATGATGCACATAGAAAATTCATAAGGTCTCAGTGTGTGTGTCTGAGCTCTAATGGGTACGTGGAGTTTCCAGTTTTGCTGATGTCAAACATTAATCCACCAGTAAAACATGGCTGTTCTCTGGTTTGTGCTGTTGGTGCATAAAAGTGCAAGTGTCCCTGGTAGGGTTCACCAGCCTGTGTGTGTGGTGGTGATGGTGTGTATGTGTGTATGCCTTTTAGGGTTGTCACGATACTAAAATTTCCAACTCGATACCGATACTAAGGATAATACTCGATACTATTTCGATACTGGAGATGTGAGGGATTCCTCTTAAAATGTCCTCCATGGACTGTTAAAAAAAGGTAGTGAGTGCGGGTGCAGAATAAATGCATGTCTATCTCTTGCCAAGTTAAGGTAGGTCTATCTTTTTACTCAAGCCCTTCTGCAGTGCTAACTGTAAGACTCTTTATGGTCGAACATTATGTGCGCGGGCGGCAGCGTATTGCATCATGTGACCACCGCGGACCCCTTGCAGGACTAGCAGCGCGCACGTCAAAAATGATAGGCTGACATGCTCACGGTGGCCTCCGTGGTGGTAACGTGATACTATGCGCTACCGCCTGGCTGCCGCCCGCGCGCATAAACGTTCGACTATATCGAGGCCTTTAAAAGCAAAGTTACATCGGATGGTCCAATCACAGACCTATAGAAATAGTGTATAGGTCTGTGGTCGCACTGGCGTCATCCCGTGTGCTGTCAGAGGCAGCTGGAGAAAAAAAGACACTTTAACTTACACGCCGGCATTACGGCTGTGCCAGAGCTGACCGCGTTGATGCCTGTTTACAATTCTTAACGTTACCGCTACAAAAAAGAGGCGACGCACCATAAAAACAAAAATCGATTTTCCAGCAACTTAGTATCTAATTAGATACCAAGGGTCAATATTGATTTAGTATCTAAAATCGATTTTTTTGACAACCCTAATGTCTTTATGGGGACATTGATATACAGGGTTCTCACCAGCACATTTCAGCATAACATAGGCTAATCTTACGCTGGGATTAGAGACGCTCCACTTCCTTTCCAGTTGTGGGATTGTGTTTTGAGCACATTTGTTTGTGTAATATTTCCATATTTATGTGAGAACTTATTTATTTGGGCAGTTGTTGCTCCAAAAGAGTTATTTTGACAGATAACACCATGTGTATTTGTTTTTATGGACTGGGTGCTTATCTAGGTTTATTTATGTCTTGAATCAAACTGAATGAAACTGGTTTGAATCTAATCGTTTACAAATTTTTGCGCATTGGATCATAGTCTGCGAGTCGAGATTTGAATCGGACCATTTTCACTCCAACAGGAGTGAAAGCTTCACACCCATAGTTAATAATAGTGACCTGAATGACCAGCATTTGGAGCATCTGCGTGATGCTCATTGGCCGACGTGTGCGAGATGCTCATTGGCCGACGTGTGCGAGATGCTCATTGGCCGACGTGTGCGAGATGCTCATTGGCCGACGTGTGCGTGATGCTCATTGGCTGACGTGTGCGTGATGCTCATTGGCTGACGTGTGCGTGATGCTCATTGGCTGACGTGTGCGAGATGCTCATTGGCCGACGTGTGCGAGATGCTCATTGGCCGACGTGTGCGTGATGCTCATTGGCCGACGTGTGCGTGATGCTCATTGGCCGACGTGTGCGTGATGCTCATTGGCCGACGTGTGCGTGATGCTCATTGGCCGACGTGTGCGTGATGCTCATTGGCCGACGTGTGCGTGATGCTCATTGGCCGACGTGTGCGTGATGCTCATTGGCCGACGTGTGCGTGATGCTCATTGGCCGACGTGTGCGTGATGCTCATTGGCCGACGTGTGCGTGATGCTCATTGGCCGACGTGTGCGTGATGCTCATTGGCTGGCTGACATTGGCTGCACAAAATTCCTGGTCAGAACCCTGATTTGTTTACACAGTCAGACCATGGGGACCTCCAACACTATGGGGACCAAAATTCAGGTCCCCACAAGGGTTAAATATAACATACCTGCAAACTAGTCACCTTTCTGCGAAATTCGCCGTTTTGATCCTGAAATAGGTCACTTACGTGAATCGTGTAGATCCGAAGAGTTTTTTTTTTTTGGGGGGAGGGGGGGTAGGCAGGCCAGGCCAGGCAGAGACAGACTACAGAGCTATATTGTATAATGTTGGTCTGTCTCACTCTGCCTGTCGTTCCCACTGAGATAGCCTACAGTACATACATCATACACTCTCAATGGTCATTCCATGACTGCCAGTTACAAAGTTAAAACCTAGTCGCGTGCGAGATCTCGTAACGTTAACGCGCGAGTATTAAACTTTCACATTCCAAACCAACGAAACTGTCACGTTCACTGTCGCGGCCTCGGATTTGGAGTACCTGAACAACTGCGCTGTGAAGATTTTTTTTTTTTGCTGTGCTGACTGCAACGTGTGCTGAGGTAAGTCCAGAAACATTTTTGTTGGTTTTATGTCACAACTGAGTGCGATAGATTGCATATCTGCCGACCTTTACGCATTTTGACACCAAACTACGCTGCTACGATTAATCACTGCAAAATACGCATAAAGTTTTTTTTTTTTTATTTATTTGTTTAATCCGTCAAAAATGAAATTTCTGTTCCGTCAAATCTATCCCCTGACCGAATTTTTTTTAAGCTTTATTTTTAACCTTTTCCTTTTTCTGGTTTTTATTTATTTGGACCTGAAGAAGACCTATTTAGGTCGAAACGTCGTCCACTTTTTTTTTTATTTTTATTTGACTTTCACGGGAGTTTTCCGCCCGGCTTCGGCGGAGATTTCCGTGTTAGCTAGCTTCTTTTTCTTTTCTTTTTGTCTCTCTTTTCTTTGTTAAAATTAAAATACGCACACTCACACACACTACAGAACACACACACAACACGGGACACACAGACACATACATATATAAAATAAAATGCAGAATTTTACGGACGGAGAGGGCTGGACGGTGGTCCGCAGGGGACGCCGGCCAGGTCGCTTCGCGCCCGGTGAGTGGGAAGCGGGACGCCGCGGTGGGGATGATTTTCTGCGGGGGACGGACAGTGCGGACCCCGGGGTTTCACAACGCCGGGGTCCGCAACCACTATAACCCCAACCTTGAGCCAGTGCCACCCCGGAGGATTATCCCCACCGGTCGCCCCCAACCCCTCATTCGGATTTATGCACACGGGGAGGGTTTCGCCGTGCGCCCGGGCTGCAACGGGGGGAGATGCGGGGTCCAAAAAACATGGCGGACTACATTAAACCTACGGCCCGGTTTAAACAAATGACACATACTTTTCATGATTTAATTAGAGCTGTTCACCACGGGGCCAATGTGAGGGTTTCTGAGGATGAAAAAAGACCTAGAACAATCAATGAATTTATGTTCAGTTTCTGTGCAGTTTTGTTCATAGTTTGAGTAATGAAAGTAATTCTCTCAAAATTGCAAAAATAAAAAGTGCACGATTTATTAACTGAAATATTGTCTTTTGTTTGGTTGTTTGGGGGGGGGGGGGTTGGGGGTTGGGGCGGGGCAACGATTAGTTTGTCACCTTTTTTAACCCTCATGAGTTTGCAGGTATGATATAAATAAAGGCCCCCACTAGTAAAATAGAAATGATGTGTTCCTATAAATACATTCATTAGTTTTTTTTTCCAGCAGTCCCCATAAAGCAAGAGGGAAACTGCTGCAAAGTGAGACGTGTATTTTTCAGAGGTTTGAAGATGTTAAAAAATATATTTATTTTCATGTATTTTTAAAATTAGTTTTTAAATTTTTATATATATATATATATATATATATATATATATATATATATATATATATATATATATATATATATATATATATATATATATATATATATATATATATATATATATATATATATATATATATATATCTCAGTCATTGGGCGACCCACTCTACCAACTAAGCCACAGCTGCCTTACTTGGGCCTCATGAGACATTTAAACGAGTGTGTGTGTGTGTGTGTGTGTGTGTGTGTGTGAGGGGAGTGTTCATGTGAGGTGGGAGGTGTATGTGACCCATGTTGATGCCAATAGATAGTTGGTTATAAATCAATACTGCAAATGCTGCTCTTTAATGTCATAAGACCATTAGCAGATAAAGTGCCCCCCAAGGAATACTGCAATTCTTTAAAAGCCCTCAGAGTAATGAGGGGGGGGGGGGTCTGGAGCAGAGTGCCCCCCTCCCCACTAACCAGCCACTGTACCTGCAGTCCAGTGTCCTGATCAAACTGATGCTTATTTGTGCAGCTGAGATTTTTCTTTGTCCCCCCCCCCCAGATAAGTAAATAAAGACAGATAAATAAATAAAAAATAAATGAATTGAAAGTTCAATAAATTAATAAAAGAAATATGAATAGAAATAAAGAGAAATGAAAAAGACAAAGAAATACAAAATCTATAAATGAAAAATACTAAATAATAAAGACAAATAAATAAAATGAATGAATGAATAAAAAAGTTTTATAAATAAAAAAAAATTATAAAAATAAATAAATAAAATAAAAAAAATATTAAATGAAATAGATTAAAAAATTTTAATTTACAAAATAAAAATATGTGCAAATAAAAAATAATTGGAAAATAATTGCAGGACCTGCCATGTGACTATTGTGCACACACACACACACACACACACACACACACACACACACACACACACACACACACACACACACACACACACATATATAGTGATGTTGATGCTCAGTTTGTTTAGTTCTACTTTTGTTCCATCCATTCAAATCCAACTTCAACAGTGTTTTAATTCAAACTGTGCATCATCTAAGGATACGACATGTGACTCTTTTCACAGGAGTTGTTTATAGAAACGCATCGCTTCTATTTATTATATTTATTATTAGTGTTATTTAATGGTGGAAGCAGGTGTCCCAGAATATCGACTGAGCTTCACACGTCGACACTTGGATAGATTCTGTTCGTTTTTGTCTGTTCAGAGGACGTGTCTGCACTTACGCTGCTTTTTACTTTGTGTTCAGACGTTTGTCTTATGTAAGAATAAATCATCTGGAGAAAAATCTTGACAAAGACATCAGAAGGTTTTGTTTTTGTTGGTGTTGTTTGAAAAAGGGTTAGAAATGATGTGTCAGCTTGTGTCAGGAGAATCATAGAAGCTGTAAGGAGGATGATGGAGCCTCAGGAGAATCAGCTGTCAGTTAATTAGGCAGACGCCAAGCATGGGAGCGTCAAGGGGGGTGGGGGTGTTCAGCAGGAGATGGTGTGTGTGTGTGTGTGTGTGTGTGTGTGTGTGTGTTGTAGGTCAGACTTTCCACAGCTAAAGAACAGACTCCAGGTCAGATTTCCTCCTCAGCTCCATTTGCTGTTAGAACAGAAGAGACTGGATGTGTTTCTACCAGTTGTTTGTAATTTTGAGTTGACGTGGTGGTGAGGGGGTGTGGCCACTGAAATGCCAAACAAATGGATTTTCCTCGTCTAATTCTATTACCAAACGTACCGGGTTGAGGCAATAATCTGGAATGGAGCTTTGTCACAGCCCATTAGCTTTACTCCAGGGTGGATTTTAGGCTGTGTAAACACTGTCTTGGCCTGATCGCAAAAATATTAAAGCAAATGTAAGGTTTTTTTGGGGATGATTTTTAATATATGTGACCCACCACCAGTAAACCAGGCATAAGTGTGTGTAAATCCAAACAGAGTTATGTGTGTATCTTGGTAGAGTGGAAACTAAGGTTTAAGATGGTGAAAAAATGATGTTTCTATCACAAGTAGAACCAAAGTTATGGTCATTTTAATATCCACATTTGGACATATTTTACAATTTGCATATTTTTAGATATTGTCCGTTAAAGTTTTGGACTGTTTTGGGGTAGGAAGTCCTTAGCAACGCATAATAATTTGTATCCGATTGACACAAATTGTTGACAGATGTTAAAGGACACTCTGATGGACATGTCACAGAAGTTTTATATATTATAATAATAGGACAGAAGTGTGACGTATTATAATCATTTGGCTTACACCATTGGACAGAACATTCAATATAAGCTTTTACCTCGTACCAAACACTTGGGTGTTTACCCACGGAACGGAGATCGTTTTGTTCGGCGAAAAGAGGTGGAAGTCGTCTTTGTCTTTTCTCAGCAATACCTGAACTTTTGTCACCGCTTAAATAATTGACTCAATAAACACCTTTATTGATTGGATTTCAATGTAATGACCACAGGAAGTGAACATAGAGGTGTTAAGGTACCGTTTTTTGATAAGGTGTAAACACTAATAACAAATCACCTTCCAGCCTAAATTTGGCTGTAGCTCTGAACGGCTCAGCGCCACTTATGCCTGGTTTGGTGGTGGCGGGTCACATATTTGGTGCATAAGGTGGTTAGGTGGCAGTGAACATGACGACCACGGCGCCGCTGTTAACATTATGACAGTAAACATCTGCACACTATCGGAGTACACACTTCAGTCTTTTTTATTGTTAAATTGTCTTGGAAAGAGACGTCTCTACTGAGGAGACATAGGTCAGAGTCATTTACATACAGAGGTCGACAAACCCCAACAATGGAAGTTTCCAGAGACGACACCCAAATGCTTGAAGCAAGGAGGAGGAACAGAGAGGAGTTACTAATGCATGTGTGAAGGGGAAGACTCCAGTGTCTGCTCCTAAAACAGCTGATACACGACTGACCACTGACTAGACTTTTCTATGTAACCTTAAAAGTAATATTTTGTAACCCTGTAACTGATTGTAAACTATGATTGTGATATTAAAATAATGAAAAGAATCCAAGAGGTTTATCTTAACCAACCGCCCATAGGCCTTAAATATAATTCAGTTAAATATGCTTACTTAATTATAAAAAGTATTAGTGTAATTTTTTACCAATACAGCGGTATGCTAACATGTACAGCTACCTCATCATCGTCCCATCAGTTAACTCTGGGAACTCTCTGAGTCTACCAGAGGCTGGAGGTTTACAAATGGACTGGGTCTGGCTTAGTTTAAAACATTCATTTGTGGAATATTAAATCTAAAAACTGCAGCATGATCAGTGGAAGAGTAAGGGTTAAATGATTCCAGTTTTATAGGAAGTTTGTTTGTTTATTAGCTGTGCTAGCTACATTTAACAGCAGTACAGACGACACCACTTCATAACCTCAGATACAAGTGCTCCTGGACTTTGTTTCCATGTAGGAAAAGGAAAAAACGTTTTGTTGAAGCTTCAAATGTTGGCGGTGAGACCAACTGTCAACAACACAACACAACACCCACCACCCATTTTAACCAGTAATGAGTGGAATAATACCCCCGGTGCCTTTCATATCAGCTGATCATTTGTCAGTTGTGTTCCTGACTCCCACAGTTACTTGCGCTTTAACTAAATTTTCCAGAACTTAGTTTCCAGTTTGTATTTTTGTGACGTCTCTGCTACCAGTGCCTGACAATCTAGCAACGCCATCACTGCCAAGATGGACATGTCGACTGTTCCTCTTGTCCTGTGACGTCACCTGCAGGAGCTCAATTATGTCGATCAGTGTTTGTCTACATACTAGTGATGCGCGGTAAGGGGGTTTTACAGAAATCCGCCCCACCCAAACCCAAGACGTGGCTAGGCCCGCCCCGCCCAACCCGCATGATGTCACGTATCGATAAACCCAACCCGCCCGCTATCAACCCGCGAGCTTAAATTTGTCTCTAAACTCACATAGTACATTCGCAGCATCTTTACCTTGTGCTTCTAATGTTAAAAGTCATGAAGCATCATTTTTGCCTCCTTTCTAACGTCTCAATATGCACTCCAGCACATAAAATAGACTCCACCCACATCATCACTCTATAAAGCCAACACATACGTTTCCGTACAACCTTCGCATCGCCTGTTTTAATCTTCTCCCTGATCAAGTCCCACATTTTCACTCTTATCTCTGAGTGTTCAGGGAGATTTGGCGCTAATAACAAATAACAAAAAGTTGGGATAAAAAAGCATTCAAAACAGGAAGTGACGGGCTTGCACATGCGCGAGCCGAGCACACACACACACACACACACACACCTCAGCGGGTATTGATCGTCCCTGACCCGCCCCACCCACATCCGCAATATGTATTAATACTGCGACCCAGCCCGCCCGACTCGCGGGTCACCCGCGGATATCCGCTGGCCAGTGGGTAGCCCGCGCAACACTACTACATACATACAGTCAGGGCTTCATGTGTAAAATGTGAGCTCCCAGAGCGCAGAGGAGTAGTGGTTCTGGTGCGAGGAGGAAAAAAAGAGGGTGGAGGGGGTTGCGCTGGGTGCCACACCCGTACTTCTACTTGTCGTCTTCTGCTTTATCTGGGTCAGAGGTCGTGGTGGCATCAGCTCAGACTTCCCTCACCCCAGTTATGTCCGCCAGCTCTTTTTGGGGAATCCCGAGGTGTTCCCAGGCCAGCCCAGAGATATAATCCCTCCAGCGGGTCAGTCCCGAGATGTCCTCCCGTATGGACATGCCTGGAACACCTCCCCAGGAGGCGTCCCCACTAGATACCCCAGCCACCTCGGCTGGAGGCTGGGGCAGCCGCTCTACTCAGTTCGTCCTGGAACTCCTCCTTTTCCGTTCTAGAAAACAACAGGTACTCGGCAAGGAACTTCCTTGCTTAGAATTTTTGGGGAAGTGTGTGTGTTGCACAGTATATTGTTTAAGTATCAACATTTCAATGTACGTGTGCACAATAGTCGCATCACGTTTCCTGAAATTATTTTATTTCATTTTTATTAAAAAAAATTCACATTTTTTTTTCCAATTAATTATTTCAGCTACAGAAGAGTTACCACTAGTGGGTACCACTAATCAGTTTGACCGTTTGAGTCATCACCACACAGCTGTTATGTACTCCTGATGAGTTTTTCATATCGCAATATATAATCGCAGGATTATAAAAATTTGCAATTTTTCTAATATCTCTAATATATTTCTAATATGTGTGTGTGTATACATGTGTGTGTGTGTGTATATATATATATATATATATATATATATATATATATATATATATATATATATATATATATATATATATATATATATATATATATATATATATATATATATATACTCAAATTGTTTTTTTCCAAAACTGTAACTCACAAGAATAGAAAGTAGAGAAGGAATTAATAAATGCAAAAAAACCAACCCATCCCAGAGCTCCCTTTGGTACATGGCATTGCATCACTGGTAAACTGACCTAGATTCTACACACATTCCTAAATAAGAGGTGTGTGTTGTGGTACAGAGCAGTTTCCAGGCCAAAGTCTGTGTTGGTTTGAACAATACGATGTAAAACTGGGAAAACCCAGCAGGTAGAGGGAACGTCACATCCCTAATCCCAGTGTCGTCCAGTCGACTTATCTAGATCTGGAGAAACGGGTGCTTTTTAAACATTACTGAGCGTTTATCAAACATACGGCATGAGCTTGTCTCTGCAGAGGTGGTAAAAATAGGCTCCTCTGTACTGGAACAAAGATTCATGTGATTCACATTCTACTTTAAAGTCAAAACAAATACATCTGAGTAACAAAATGGTTCCACATCAGGGACAGTAAGGCAGAAGTATCTGGAATGTTTCCTGTGGCGTCTGTGGAGGACATCATCAAACACACAGTGGATGTTTTTACTTTAAACCCAGTGGTGAAATCATCTGACTGATGTCTTTTCTGAAAATAAAATTCTAAAAAAAATGGGATTTTTCCCCAAAAAAAGCGTATTTTGAGACAAAACCACATGATCACATTTTTGGTCATCACTTCTGTCCTAAAGTTGATCTGTACCTATTTGGTACTTTAATCATTTCTGTCACGACTGTTCCAAATATTTGGATGAAGTTACCCCACTATAAAGGAACAGAGCAGTTACAGTAATGATATGAAGTAAAACACTGTAGTGAGCAGGATGAAGGGTTAAACATGTTAAATCAGGGGCCACATTCAGCTACATTTGATCTGAAGTGGGCCGTACCAGTAAAGAAAAAAAAAATTACACGTTAATATACTTTTCTCTCTGTCAAATTGCATTATTAGGTTTTCATTTATAATTTACACACATACATTCTAATTTATAGACACACTGGATCTACAGATGCACAAAAGATTTGGTAATAAGTGCAATATTATTAAAATTGTACTTAATTCTCTTAAGATATTTCCAATTTTTCATATTTGTTATTGTTATTTATACAACAGATTTATACATATTCCAGTATTTAGAACCTGTAAAGTGAATATATTGTAATATACAGGCAGTGTAATATACAAATAACGTCAACTTCAAAATTTTCTCTCTGTTCTAGAGTAAAAAAAAAAGTAAATGACATTATAAAAAGGCTTTACTTTATCATGTACACATATACATTCTAACTTACAGGTAACACTGGATCTACAGATACACGAAATATTCAGTAGTGTTAGTGGAATATTATTAACATTGTACTTACTTCTCTTAGGATATTTCCAATTTTTCCATATTTATTCTGATTATTGAGATTTTTTTTGGTGAAATTATACTTTGTTTTAGTGTCACTAAATGAAAAAAAATGTACAAAGAGAATTGTTTTTTTACTTGTGAATATTTCTAGGTTATGAGACTGAATTGGTGTGAATGTGGGCCATGAACTAAAATGACTTAAATCTTAGTGTCATTTTTGTATTTCATAACTTCATCCAAAGGGCCGGATTAAATCCTTAGGCGGGCCAGATGTGGCCCCCGGGCCGCATGTTTGACACCTCCGTGTTAAATAATCAAAATGGACCAAATGTGTGTTTTCATGTTAACGTTTTATTTTTATCCCATTTGGTCAGAGTCTGACGTTCCTGACGAGTGTGTGTTGATCTGAACACTGGTGTGTATTCTGCTCAATGTGTTCTTGTTAATGGAGAATTTGGTTTTATTCAGAGGCAGCAAACGTGTTCCTGTGAAGGATAACGGCAACTGAAACAATAAAAAAAAGCAAAAACAAACGGTGTATCTGTTCCAGGAAGTGTTGTTTAGTCTCACACAGAGCGTCCATGGTCCACAGTCGTCCCAGTAGAAGACACTTCAGGGTCAGACCAAACCACATACAAAAATGTCAACATGAAACCATTCATTTGATTATTTCACATTTTTAATTTCTGCCAACAATTGAAAATATGAACAACTTTTGTTTTTGTAAATTAATGAAATGAGTCATTTTTGTATTTTTCAAATGTTGATTCTCATTTGAATATGAAAAGGACAGATGATCCACAGACTGTTCACACCAAAGACGGATCACAAACCACATGTGTTTTTTCAACTGACTATTTCAACAGTCCAATAGTCACAGACTATTGAAATCGTTAGTCGACTAAATGGATAATTACCTTCACTAAGGGGGTGTCTGTCTGTCTGTCTGTCTGTCTGTCAGCAGGTTTATGCAAAACATTCTGAATGGATTTTGATGAAACCTTCAGGAATAATAGATAATAGGTCAAGGAAGAAACCATTAGATTTTGAACAACAAAGGTCAAAGGTCAAGGTCACAGTACATTTCAACAGCTAAAACACATCAGTGATAATATCCCAGGATTCAGACAAAATAGAATCTGGTGTTTTAATTCATTCACATGCTATAACCCTAACCTTTGACCCCTAACCATAACCTTCAGACATCAGATGGGTCAACACATATTACCCTAACCTTTGACCCCTAACCATAACCTTCAGACATCAGATGGGTCAACGTCTGTGGCTCCATCACATCATGTTTTGACGTCGTATTTAAGGTTATTCATATATAAGCTGCATCAAGTGAAGTCAAAATTATTGGATAAAAAGTAAAAACTGTGATATAAACAGTTGTCATAGTGATGAATATTGAAATGGACATATCTCAAAAATGGGACAGAGGATTTCTTTGAATCTTTTTAAACCCTCTAAGGGATTGTTTATGACTCATAAAATAAATTGTTGCAAACACGGAACACTAGTGTCCATATAAGTTCTGAACATCCAGGTCCAAACCTTGGCAGACTGGTGCTGCTTGGTGGACCCAGGTTAAAGCGTCACCGTTGATGAACCAGGCAGCACTGATGTGGGCTTTAGTGAAGGAAGGCTAACCTTTTATGGTTCACGGTCACACACTTTATCTGTGCTGTCATTTGTACTATTAGACCCCCCCCCCCCTTCCCAGGTTTAGCGCTCAGATAAACCCTGCTAACTGCCACATGCTGTGACGGGAAAAGAACCCGCAGAACAGACAGAGCGTCTTTGTAGTGTGAGTGAAAATGAGAAGGAAAAAAGATGCTTTAGTTTGCCCCCCCCCCGCCGGGCAAGAGGGACTAGTTCTACATCATTAGCTCATATGGTTCACATTATTAATAGTTTGAAACTATAGGACAAACTCTGTAAGCCATACAGTTACAAACAGAATTT
Organism: Siphamia tubifer; assembly: GCA_020466265.1. Taxonomy (NCBI): domain Eukaryota; kingdom Metazoa; phylum Chordata; class Actinopteri; order Kurtiformes; family Apogonidae; genus Siphamia; species Siphamia tubifer. The sequence continues at coordinate 53,959,775 of CM035787.1, forward strand.
ATGCCCCATCATCTGGGATTCTCTGTCCTTTTATACGCTGTTACTTTTAAAGCCTCCATGTTCTGCATGACTCATGGGGGGGGGGCACACGGCACTAAACCACTCTGAGAATACATGTTCCAGACTCAATTTCTCGATTAATTTTCACCATGATTCTGTTCCCCTTCCTTCCCGTGTGTCCTCTGGGGCTAGCCCAGCTTTGAATAAACATCAGCAACCAGTTTTTGTCTCTATGGCAACAGCAGCTGAACACTGAGCGTGTGCAGAGGAGGCAGAGGAAGTGTGGCAGTGGATGTTTCTAAATGGATCTGGGCTCCTTAATGGCTGGGGAGGTTATTCTTTTGATCGTGACAGAAATGATTAAAGCATCAAAATTGGTGGAGATGAACCTTAGGACAAATTGCATCATATGAGAAGGGGGTGGCAAAAAAAATTCACCCCTCTGGTCACATGGTTTTATCTAAAAAATTTTTTTTTTTTTAGGGGGGGGTCTGTTCTTTTGGAATTTTATTTTTAGAAAATATATTTGCCACTGGAGAAACATTTAACACTTGGAAATTCTACCTATGGGTCCTATGAAGTTTTTTAGTTGAGCTAACTTTAACAAATCACCATGGTAACGGTCATTTTTGGGTGAAAAATGCCTTTTATGATGGTGAAATAAAAAAATATATATATGTCTTACAAACCGAAAGAGATATTTACACAATTTTTTTGCATCATTCTTGTCCTAACACCATCAGGAAGTTTTTTTGGTCAGTAAGAGGTGGCATACATAGTTTCATAACATGGGAAATTCACCCCAAAATGTCTGTTACCATGGTAATTTATTAAAGTTAGCTCAATTAACATACCTTAAAAAAGTTCATAGGATCCATTGGTATTATTTCCAAGTGTTAAAATGTTCCTCCAGTGGACGAGACAAACAAGATTTTTACAAAAAAAAAAGCACATTTTGAGATAAAACCATAAGACCGTATTTTTGTCACCCCTTCTGAAATGATGCAGTATGTCCTAAAGTTAATCTCTACCAATTTTGGTCATGATTCTTCCAAATATTTGGATTAAGTTACCACACACTTTTATCCAAGGTGAAGGAGGGTTAGTGATGGGAGGTCCCATTTAAGCAGGGGCGGATCTAGCCTTTTTAGGGCAAAATATAGACATGAACGAACACACACACACACACACACACACACACACACACACACACACACACACACACACACACACACACACACACACACACACACACACACACAATGGTGGAGAGTGAGACTGACTAGTCAATTTTCAAATGTCCATTTTCCATGTTGCCATCACCATTCTATAAGTGTGTGTGTGCTTCCTATCTTTTTGGGGACATCGACTTTTTTGGGGGGGTTTTTACAGTCAAACAATGGGGACCTCTGACATTGGGGGATTCCCACCCACCTGACCCCCCCTGGCATGTCCACCATAGTGATGCTCTATACCCACATGTGCACTGAAAAATCTTCTTAAATTTGGACTTTTTATCCGTGGTGTACGGAGTCAGCAGGGTTGGGCTGTGTGTGAAAGCCCAGCCCGTCAGTCCGTCACTTGGTCTAAGCTGACCCTGACCCTGTCTCCCTTAACACCTCATTTACCTGGTTAGCCGACTCCAACGAAAGCTGCTTTTTTTTCCCCCTCCATCTCATTTCTGTGGCAGCCTGAGGAAGTGTTGGATTGATCAATCCGCTCAAGCACGCAGAGTATTTGTTTTTACTTATTTCCTTGTGCACTTGTCTAAATATTTTTTCCTTCTACCCTTGAGCCGGATTTGTCAGCGGGGGATTTTGCCGGGCATGTTTTCACTCCCCATGCTGAGCGGGTCTGAGCGGGTCCAACACTCGGTACTGTTTTAGTTTGAGTTTTTCTGTCTTTTGAGGCTTGTGCTCAGTCGTAGCCATCTGCTCAGTCTGTTGGTAGAAGAGAATGACCTCTGACCTCTGACCAGTCATACGTCATTAGCTGCTGTCGCTTCAGACCCTCGCAAGTGAAAGTCATGTTGGTGTAGCATCTCTATGTTCTGTGTTCTACCGTCTGTGTGTTCTACCGTCTGTGTGTTCTACCGTCTGTGTGTTCTACCGTCTGTCTGTTCTACCGTCTGTGTGTTCTACCGTCTGTGTGTTCTACCGTCTGTCTGTTCTACCGTCTGTCTGTTCTACTGTCTGTTCTACTGTCTGTGTCTTCTACCGTCTGTCTGTTCTACCGTCTGTGTGTTCTACTGTCTGTGTGTTCTACTGTCTGTGTGTTCTACTGTCTGTGTGTTCTACTGTCTGTCTGTTCTACTGTCTGTGTGTTCTACTGTCTGTGTGTTCTACTGTCTGTGTGTTCTACTGTCTGTGTGTTCTACTGTCTGTGTGTTCTACCGTCTGTCTGTTCTACCGTCTGTGTGTTCTACTGTCTGTCTGTTCTACCGTCTGTGTGTTCTACCGTCTGTCTGTTCTACCGTCTGTGTGTTCTACTGTCTGTGTGTTCTACTGTCTGTGTGTTCTACTGTCTGTCTGTTCTACCGTCTGTCTGTTCTACCGTCTGTCTGTTCTACCGTCTGTCTGTTCTACCGTCTGTCTGTTCTACTGTCTGTGTGTTCTACTGTCTGTCTGTTCTACTGTCTGTCTGTTCTACTGTCTGTCTGTTCTACTGTCTGTGTGTTCTACCGTCTGTGTGTTCTACCGTCTGTGTGTTCTACTGTCTGTGTGTTCTACTGTCTGTGTGTTCTACTGTCTGTGTGTTCTACTGTCTGTGTGTTCTACTGTCTGTGTGTTCTACCGTCTGTGTGTTCTACCGTCTGTGTGTTCTACTGTCTGTGTGTTCTACCGTCTGTGTGTTCTACCGTCTGTGTGTTCTACTGTCTGTGTGTTCTACCGTCTGTGTGTTCTACTGTCTGTGTGTTCTACTGTCTGTGTGTTCTACCGTCTGTGTGTTCTACCGTCTGTGTGTTCTACTGTCTGTGTGTTCTACCGTCTGTGTGTTCTACTGTCTGTGTGTTCTACTGTCTGTGTGTTCTACTGTCTGTGTGTTCTACTGTCTGTGTGTTCTACTGTCTGTGTGTTCTACCGTCTGTCTGTTCTACCGTCTGTCTGTTCTACCGTCTGTGTGTTCTACTGTCTGTGTGTTCTACTGTCTGTCTGTTCTACTGTCTGTCTGTTCTACTGTCTGTCTGTTCTACTGTCTGTGTGTTCTACTGTCTGTCTGTTCTACTGTCTGTCTGTTCTACTGTCTGTGTGTTCTACTGTCTGTGTGTTCTACTGTCTGTGTGTTCTACCGTCTGTCTGTTCTACCGTCTGTCTGTTCTACCGTCTGTCTGTTCTACCGTCTGTCTGTTCTACTGTCTGTCTGTTCTACTGTCTGTCTGTTCTACTGTCTGTCTGTTCTACTGTCTGTCTGTTCTACCGTCTGTGTGTTCTACCGTCTGTGTGTTCTACCGTCTGTCTGTTCTACTGTCTGTCTGTTCTACTGTCTGTCTGTTCTACTGTCTGTGTGTTCTACTGTCTGTCTGTTCTACTGTCTGTCTGTTCTACTGTCTGTGTGTTCTACCGTCTGTGTGTTCTACCGTCTGTGTGTTCTACTGTCTGTGTGTTCTACCGTCTGTGTGTTCTACTGTCTGTCTGTTCTACTGTCTGTCTGTTCTACTGTCTGTGTGTTCTACTGTCTGTCTGTTCTACTGTCTGTCTGTTCTACTGTCTGTGTGTTCTACCGTCTGTGTGTTCTACCGTCTGTGTGTTCTGTACGTTCCATATGTTCTGTCAGTGAACAGACTATCCAGGCATGAAGGTCATCTAAAGCTGCCAGTTCCAGCTCATTCCAGGGGTTGGCATAGACTTGGAAAACACTTTAAACCCCTCCCCCTCTGCTAAGTCCCTCCCCCTCATATACAGAATTATAGAGGCTGGGTGGGGTCCGGCATAGGGTGTATGTGTGTGTGTGTGTGTGTGTGTGTGTGTTCCAGTTGTCGACTTTAACCTAGAAGAGGCTGAGGCTCCATCTGCTGCTTTTGTGCAACACGATCCCCCGTCCTGGAACCATCCAGGTAATTCAATCCCACTTCCTGTCCTCACCTTGTGACAACAGGCAAGGCCAATGAGGTAGGGTTTCAGAGAAAGTGGGGAGGGGACAGGAGGGGGGGGGGGGCACTGTGGTGTCAGTGTTCCTCAGTATGTCCAGGGACGAACAGCCACTTCATGGGGGGGGTTCAACACCAGCTGATCAGGTGCCCCCCCCCCCAGCTGACTGAGGTGTCATGGGTACACTCCAGTGTGTGCAGTCGGCACCACGAGGCCCAGCTGGGTTCTGTCAGTTACATATGGAAGTCCACTTCCTGCTTCTAAATACATGTCAGACTTAGATGTAGGTTGATTCCCATTTCATCCCTTAGCCCTTGAAACGAAAAGCTATAAGGGGTAGGACTTGAAAATCAACCCCTATGAATGGGGACACCTACGTCATCAGTTCACTCCACCAGTTGTTACGTAACCAAAAACCACAGCTTTAACCAGAACTAAACTAACATGTCTGCGGTCTATGAGTCTGCCCTTTGAAGTTCCCGCCACTGCTCATCACCATGGCAACAGTGCTCCTGGCACTATGATACACCTGCAGACAATTAAGACTGTGGGAGGAGCTTTAACATGATTGACAAACACTGTGGGCGGGGCTTTAACCTGAGTGATAGATCTGTGTCATTTAGGTGAGTTCAGTGGTTTTAAAACTGCTGTATCTCACTTATTTTTCACAGTACAGTAAAAATAAATATTTAAGTAGATGTATATAAAATATATCTACTTGTTCCTCAGAACCTCCTGTCACTCGTGATCACCTTTTGTTTTCACCAATTATTTACAGTTTTCCCCAAAAAAATGCAGGAGTTTGTCGACATGTTTTAACATTGGGACAGGCTCTAGTCTTTTAAGTCAGCACTGTCTGCATCTGCATGTGGAACTCCAGGCCAGTTTCCATGGCAACGGGGAAAGTCCTTTTACTCACAGAAAATATGGGAGGAGCTTTAACAGAACCAACGGACTGACAGATCCTCATATGAAGTGAACAGCAGATATTTCTACTCCACTGATCGAACAAGAGACAAACACACAGGTTATATGTCTTTCAGGAATGTAGTGTAGTTTTACTGCATCGTTGCTTTTCTTTCAGTCAGTGTGTCTTGGTTTGGATGATTTTTAAAAAATTTTTTTTAATTTTTAAAAATAAATTTTCCTCTTGTTGGTTCATTTTATTGATGACTTTGTTTTTGTTCATTTTGTTGCTTATTTTAATTAATTAATTTTACTGTATTGTTTTTTTTTTTTTAACTTTGGAAATGCTAAAGTCTCAGGAGTTAAAGGGTTAAACTGAATCATGAGGTAAATATCTAAAATGTCCAGGCCACCGGACCCCCCCCCCCCCAGGACTGGAGTTTGACACCCTTGCCTTAGGCCATATTTCTCAAAAACCCACCCATGAAAACCAAGAGTTTCTTTTTTTTTGTAGACATTTATCCAGTGGTGATGGAGACAGATAAAGCACCTGTGCTTAAAGCAACGCTCGTCCTTTTTATTGACCATGTGTGGTGACGTAATGTTAGGATGAGACAGAAGAACAGCAGCAGCACAGAAGGAGCTGTTAAAAAAACCTGCAGAAACTGAAGGATTAAAAACTTCACATTTTAGATAGTATGGAGGATTAAGTGTCAAAATTAAATAAAGAAATAATTAACATTTGAATTAAATGCATAAATGTGTTATTAAATGAGTCATTATTTGAAATACTAATTAATATATATATGCGAGGTGCAATTTGCCATGGGGGGTTTCTGCCCCCCCCTTGTTTTGGACATAGTCCACTGATTACATTAAATTTTTATATAAATTCGATCAATCACTTTAAATTTGTTACAAGACTATTGCAAACTGAAGAATCCATGAGTCATTTGTAACAGACACTGCAGAAGCACCTTTTACATGCCATTAAAAACAGCATTTACATTTAATTATGGATAAAATCAGATGTTCAGAAAAACTACAAATGCAGTTCTTTAAAAAAAAAAAACTTCCTGTCTAACAATGTGTAATTTAATTTCCTTTTCCTGAGTTTATTCCAATATTCTCAGATAATTCAATCGTCAGACATGGAAAAATAAGGAGTTGACATGATTATTAGATGAGTCATCTGGGGTTATGTCTCTGCTGGAGCTCTTTGTCCAATTCTTTTATACATTTCTTCTTTTATGCATTTTTTTTTCTTTTTCTTCTCTTTTTGGCCAAAGAGGCCACACCCATTTCCTGTTTAAGGCGACTGTTAAATACAATAAAAGAAGAAGATTGTTTCATGGAGTTCTGGACCTCTAGATAAACATATTTGACAAAAACAACAAAAGGATACCACATGTTTAACTCCAGTCACATTATTCTGTCCTTCTGTGTCTATTTCTTCTTGTCACTTATGTCCCCATAAGAGACATAATGCATTCCATACATATATGGTTCTAACATAAATGTGTTTATATTTCAGATTACAGCTGCACACTATATTGTTTGAGCATCGACATCACAATGTTATTTTTGTTTTCTTAATTTTTATTATTAGCTCATCTGAATGAAGTCTGCTATGAGTTATTGCCGTCGCACTTCGTCAGTCGTCGTCGACACTAAAATCACTTCTCCTCCCTCATTTCTTAACAGATTTAAATTCTGATTGATTCATTGGATAGATCTAATCACTGGGCACCAAACTGCCTTTGTAAACAATTTGTTTACAACTTATTTTATTTTTCCAGTCTGTCACTATAATCACTACTCTTCCATCAGTTCAACAGATTTAACTTCCCATTGATTCACTGAGTTCACTTTCAATCCAGATCAAAGAAAGTAATTGATCCAACATTAGTTTGAACTAACAACCTCCTGTGTATCATTAATATCTTTAACCACAGTAACATGTCATTACTCAGTTACCTACTTTAGTTCAGTCAGATGTTACCCCAGAAGAGCTTTGGGGGCTTCCTATACCATTCACACTGTTTTAAACACACACACACACACAGATTAATTTGATCATCTATTGAATGACTCTTTTATTGATAACTGACATCACAGCTGTGAGGACCTGATAAACACAGGGATATTGGCCCTATTTCTATTTGTATAGATTAAATTTTTTTTGTTTCTTCATTTAAATTAATACAATTTTTAATTTTCTTTCATTTTTCATTTACTATTTTTTATTTTTCAATTTATTTGTCTTGTTCTTTATTTCTTGTCTTATTTTTTTAATGTATTTTTATTCATTTGTTTATTTTTATAATTTTTTTGTGAATTTTTAATATTCAAAACATTTATTTATAATTATTAATTTAATTTAATAATTTCAGCTACAAGAAGTTGATACTGAAATGCATGTTCTTTGTCGACCACTAATCTGTTTGACTGTCGGACCTGCATTTAAAAAAACAAAACAAACAAACAAACAAAAAAAAAAAATATTGCAATATCAATTGTTTTTTTTCTAAGATCTTGCAGCCCTATTAAACATTTCTAGTTTGCTCATTGTATGTGAATGTAACGTGTGTCCGGTTTGTTGTTTGGACAGAGTGGTGTAACAGTGAACAGACAGGAAGATGGATGAGCTGCAGGACGTCCAGCTGACTGAGATCAAGCCCCTGCTGACCAATAAGGTAAAGAAACACCCCCATGTGTGGGTGGCACCAACAGGCTGAGGCTGCACACGGGCATAGGAGAACCCATATGGTCTGGGTGTAGGAGAACCCATATGGTCTGGGTGTAGGAGAACCCATATGGTCTGGGTGTAGGAGAACCCATATGGTCTGGGTGTAGGAGAACCCGCGTGGTCTGGGTGTTAGAGATGCATAGTAGAACAGTGCACCCACGGGCAGCGCGGATCAACAACGAATCAGGTGGATGAAATGATATTTTTAGTAAATTTGGGCGGGTTACAGTTGAAGCAGTGAAAAACTAATAGGTGAGGCATTTCATTAGATCTAAAAACTAATCGACGGATGTTGGGTGGGTTTGGTTCCAAAATTTGTGAAAAAACGTTCATGGAAATGGATAGTGGGTGGATAGAGAATTTAAGAAGCGGGCAGTGGAGGTCGCTGAACTTGTATCTTAGGTGGTCTCAGTGTAATTATCAATAATTAATCAAATGTATCTTATTAAGGCGTGGTTATGAGGCTGTGACAAATGTTAGTTAAAAACAGATCCAGATAGATGTTGTTTACGCAGCTCCTCTCCACATGTCTGTGACGTTACCACTTCATTCACTATCAAAGCACATGCACCAAAGTCCAAACAACAACAATAGTAAAGTGTGCAGCGTTACTGTGTTTCCTATCACTATTGGACCAGAATATGGTTGGTATTTATTAATACTAAATAAAACACACACTTGTACACATCACTATTTATTTATTTATTTTGGATTTAACCCCAAACACAACAACATCTGTTCAACTATGAGGCTGGAGTTGGACTTATTATCCCCCACCTGAATGTGGTGCAGACCTGGACGATAATATGACCATGTGACCCAACGGAACCAACCACAAGATTTGTGCGAATTTCATGGATTCTATTGAAATAAACAGAAAAGATATGAACAATCTGACAACATCTGAGGATCAATATCTGCAAATAAAGAACTAATATAGAAGAATAAAGTGGACTGACACACACACACACACACACACACACACACACACACACACACACACACACACACACACACACACACACACACACACACAGATAGAGCTGCCAACTCCATCAGGGGAAAATATGGGACACTATGGCAATTATTTTTTATATAATCATCAATGGTAAAATAAGACTTTCATCTCGTTTAAAGCTCAGCTCAATACCGGACGTTAGTTTTTAATGTGGGACGATTCAGTCTTTAAGGGTCGTTAGACAACCCTACACACAGACACTGTAGGCGACCTGTCAATCAAACGAACACATCCAGCTCTACTGTTTATGAACATTAGCTTAGATGCTAATCAGCTGTTTTAGTAAAACACCGGTGGTAACGTTAGCGTATGACAAGTTCACAATTAACAGTATTGATAGTTTCATAACTAAAGCTTTCATTTCATAACTAAAGTTGATGAACTTAGCATCAGATGGAAGTGGCGGCTGCTTTAACAGCCAATCACAGCTCACTTGACCACAGTGTCTTTGTGGCAGGTTTGTAGTTTAAACACTCTCTATCTAACCACTCCTTTAGCTGTTTTCTTCAGCTTCTACATCCAATGATAGCACACGTAGTTCCTGAACCACTTTTCCGCTTATCGTTGTCCATAATTTTTTTCACTAAATCACTCAGTGTTAACATGTAAAGTTAACAGGAGGAGCCAGACAGGAAGTGAACAGCATAATCAGGAAGTAAAGCAGAAACAGGTCGTAAGTTCATGGTATTTTACACATCTTTGAACATGATGACTTCTATATTTTCCAGCCAATAAACAACAGCCAGTCTGCCGGACTCAGGTGCATGCGCCCCTGTGGCCTCCTATCAAATGTATTATGTCAGGTGTAGAGTCCTGCTAGAGTGACTCTATGTTCAGTTAATGGACACAACGGTGGGCGTTCAACGTAACAACTTAACGTAAGCAATGTGTAGCTAGTTTTGTGAATATGAAAGATGTCATTGCAAATGATTAAATGACAAGTATCAGAACGATGTTAAATTAATACTTTAATAAATATATCAAAGATGTTCGCCTGTTAATTTCAATGTTTTAAGATCAAATTATTATTATTATTATTTTTTTTTTTTCCACGTCCGCCACTGGGCAGCGCCCCTTCGTCCAAGCAGACCGGCCGCCACTGCTGCTGGGTGTAGGAGAACCCACATGGTCTGGGTTTAGGAGAACCCACATGGTCTGGGTGTAATAGTAAATGTTCTTCACTTCTATAGTTGTGTTCAAAGCTCTTTACATTAGCCTCACATTCACCCATTCACACACACTCATACACCAGTAGGTTCTAAGGTTCTGTCAGTCTTACTGGAAGACTAAGGGTTCAGTGTCTTTGTCTGAGGACACTTGGACATGTGGTCAGCCAGAGCCAGGACATGAACCTCTGACCCTTCAGTCATTGGACGACCCACTCTACCAACTGAACCACAGCCGTCCTCATAGAGCCCCAGAGCCACATGTTGAGCCCAGTTGAGCTTAGCTTCACATACAGACACAGGCTCATCGAGCAGCCGTTCCTACTCTGCACTTCTGTTCATCAAAGTGAATTATTCATAACTGCTTTGGCTGTTGAGAGGAAAAAGAGAAAAAAGACGAGAGAGAGAGAGAGAGAGAGAGAGAGAGAGAGAGAGAGAGAGAGAGAGAGAGAGGTAAACTTTAGAGAAGAAATGAAGACGAGGGAGGGGGGGGTAGACAGAGAGGGTGGGGGTGGGGGGGGGCAGGGAGAGAGACTGAAAGAGCACTTCCTCTTCTCAGCTGTTTCCAGTCTGTGTCAGACTGGTCGTGTTTTGTCGTCTCCACAGTCGATGCTTCACAGACGGATTAAACGGTGATGGCGTCAGGTGTGAGGAGGGGGTTTCATCAGCTGTGAGGAACAATGGGCTCATCTCACATCTGCACAGACTGATGGAAGGAGGCAGAACGGTGCTGACCTCTTACTCCACCTAGTGGTCGACTCACTATAAAGTCAAACGTCTGTTGGAACAGAAAAGGAGGTGATGACACGAACATGAGACGGAGTTCAGAGCCAATCCACACGCTGTCGCAGCGTTGGGACATGCGTGACTTCCAGATACGACGGGAATATTACACAACACGAGCAGGGATACGGAGCAGGCATGTAACCATGACAACAACATCTTCAGCCATATTAAGGCTTAGAAATGTCTCCAGTTACAGCTCACTTTTTTTTTTGATTTGAATGATTTATTTCGAACATGTGCAAAGTGCAACAATAATCAATACAGCAATAATGATAATAACAATGACATGTCCGAAAAGGAGTAGGATGAAGCATAAGTTTATTTAATTCTACCCCTTCTTCACTTCCCCAACAACCTAAATTCATCTTGTAGCAATATAGTGCATAGTACAAAAATGATGATAAATAAAATAATAACAATAATAACAATACCAATATATCATACTTTAGGACATAATAGTTAAGAAAAGTAGTCCCACTCACACCATGTGATGCAGATGATGTCATTTTTTAATCTCACCCATCATTGGTTGAGAGAGATTATTGTAAATACCGGAATTAATTTATTTTATTCATTTTTTATTTAATTAGTTACAAAAATCATATTATGGGTTATACATACCTATCACAGTTCTGCATGTGTGCAGGAGAAATGTACCCATGAACAACGATGGCATTACTGAGGATTTGGCTCCGTTTTATTGCATTGCATTCAGAGTTATTAATAATCATAGCTAAAAGGAACTATGTATTTTATTTATTTAGTGAAAGTACCTATTTTTTCAGATAGTAAGTTCTGCTATTTGTTTAACATTGTGGGTCACATGTCACTGTTGTCTGTATTCAGTCACTGCATTAGCTAGGGCTGCAACGATTGGTCGACGTCGACAAAAATCAATAATAGAAATAGTCAATAATGAATTCCAATGTTAACTATTGTTACCAGACACATTTTTCCAACAAAGTGATACATCTCACTTGACTATAATCTCTGCCGAGAGTCGCTCATGTGCAATAGTGTGTGTCTATGAGCAGCAACGTACAGAAATGACAGCTCCTGCATCAGGTACTAGTACCAAAACTGGTCGATGTTTGGGATCATTTTAGCCTGGATACGGTGAATAAACAGACTAGTGCAGAGGTTTATAAAGCAGACCTATCCTATCATGGCAGTATGTCACTGATGCACCATTTACAGAGAAAGAACGTCGGTCAGTTGAACCAAACAGTCTGATTCACCTATGATTCAAGTAACATTAGCGACAATACGGTTTTTATCACATACACTGTACATTTTCTAAGCACATTTTCACTATAAACAAGAGCTTGAGCATTACGCCAGTGTGTGTGTGGCAAATGTATTTTAAATTAAATGCATGCAGTCTGAAGAAGATGGTACTATGGACCAGAGCTGCGAATATTTGACTGAACCCAACAGGACCAGGCAAGTTCAGGTCTGACATTCAAGACCCATTTCATGCTCTGCCATGGAGCCCTTCCTCCAAAAGAGGATGTGCTCACCCAGTACTGTGCCTAACTGGTTTTAGATAGGACATTTTTATATAGTTGTGCCTGGTCGACTATTAAAATAATCGTTCATTGCAGAACTAGCATTAGCATACTGTTGTTAAAACTATAGCTATGTCACTCTGGTGTCTGGATTCAATCATTGCATTAGCACAGAATCGATAAAACCACTTATTTTATTCCGATGCCAGTATTCAGTCCAGTTTTAAATGATGGCTATGCCAACGCCGATAGCCGTAGGGTTAGCATGTATCAGTGTTTAATTTCCATAGCATTATTATCATCTAGTGAAACATGGTAACGCTACTCTGACAGAACACCAGCTCTATATATAAAAGTGTCATCAGATAACTTCTGTTCTCATTTGGCGATAAATAGAAATAAATTTGGACTGGCTGAGTCAGACTAACTAAAAATAGACCTCATACACATTCGGTGTAGAGCAGCTTGTTTCATTCTGTGTGAACATTCGCTGCAGTGCTGAGGCACTTCACCCCAATGAGCGTTTTGTTCAAAATAACTTTCCACATGCACTTTATTTTCGTGTCAACCCTCCAGGTCTTTCTCACAGACGTTCAGAACCTGCCTGTTTCTGTACCTTCAGCTTCCTGTAGACCAGGGCTGCTCAGTCTTGGTCCTCCAGAGCTACTATAACTACTGCATGTTTTAGATCAGTGGGTGTCAAACCTTTTCCAGTGATGTACCCCCTTATAAGAATATTTTTAGTCAAGGACCCCCTGACATGGACAAAATATTTTTGTAAGAAAAAAACGGGTACAGTGCTGTAAAATCAGTGTCTGATATTTAAATCCGAACTGATATCAGTTTTTATCTCATCATTTTGACTTCACTTAATGCACCTTTATAGTGCGGAAAATATGGTACCTTTAAAAGAATTTTGAAAAGCTTGACGTATGAAGGATACCTTTGCTGCCATTTTTAAAAGGATTCACATTGCCTTCTGGGAAATTTCTCGCACCCGTACGTACGTTTGGAGCCTACCTCTGAAAAATCTCTGTTTGAGGGAGTATAAAGCTCTTCCCCCTACCCCTCTGTTTTGCTTGTCCACATGGGAGTCCTTTAATAAATGGCGGCATTAACGTAAGAAGTACGAAAATGTAGTATTTTCACTGTAATTAACAGTTTTTAAGTTGTGATAACTGTTGTATAAAGTTTGACATTGTCGCAATGTGTAAGGGTCATTTTCTACATAGAACACTGGTTACGTAACAACTGGTGGAGTGAACTGATGGTGTAGGTGAGTGTTGAAGGGGTCTCTCAATTCATAGGGGTTCATTTTGTAGCCCTACCCCTTGTACCTCTGTTTGAAGGAGTAAGGGGTGAAATGAGATTCAACCTTAGTGTCCGTTTACACCAGGACGATTGTGGTTAAATACGATGGCATATTTCATCAGAAGGGTCTTCCATTTACACGAAGCAGACGGCGTCAGGGTGTGAATACACACAAATGTTCAGACCCCTTCCAGAGTGGGACATATTGAGGACACGCTGGGTCACGTCTCCTTCTAAACGACAAACGCATGTTAATGTTGCGTGTCTTTACGTCACATACACTTTCATATTACATTCATACACTGAGCAGATGAAGCAACAAACATGTGGGACAACCTGGATCCCACAGATCTTCCAGCAGCACTAACATTAGCACTAACATTAGCACTAGCATTAGCACTAGCATTAGCACTAGCACTAGTAAATGTACAGGAGTCGTTTCAGTTATTGTACAGATATTACACACATACCATAGATGAACAGAGACGGGTGGACAATTACATACGTGAGAAAGGGAAAAGGACATGTGGGCGGGTCTATCACAGGACATGTGGGCGGGTCTATCACAGTACCACATAGCGGCCTGGCAGAACTATCCAATCATATTTCTCCTACGGTTGCTTCTTCGTATAAACAAGTATTTCCTCCTGGATATATTCGTCTAAACCAGGGGTGTCAAACTCCAGTCTTCAAGAGCCAGTGTCCTGCATGTTTTAGATGTTCCCCTCTTCCATTACACCTGGAGCCCATTGCATCATTATCAGTTTGATGAGGAGCTGATTATTAACTCTTTAAGTGCCAGCGCTGATGCATTCTGAATGGATGATTTAGTTTAAATATTCAGAACAATTCTACTATTTTCCTTTTAGTTTTGTGGATGGAAAAGGTGTCAAAAAGCACATTTTTTTATTTAAAAAAAATTAAAGGCAAAATCAAAACTGCTGGGACCAAATTTTAATACTAGTTTTCTCTTTTTTTCAAATTTTTCCACATTATTTTTTCATTTTGTAAATATGTATTTTGTTGCTGATTTTGTTTATTTTTCTACATTTGTTTTTTTTTTCAATGTCATTATTTTTCTTTGATTTTCTGCCATTTGTGTCTTACTTTGCTCATGTTACCAATTATTTTGTTAGCTTATTATTAATTTTTTGTTTTTTGTTTTTGCTAATTTAATTTTACTTTATTTTTTACTTTTTTACTGATATCTAAAATCTCAGGAGTTAAAGGGTTAAACTGAATCACATGGAAGAGGGAAATCTCTAAAACATGCAGGACACCGGCCCTCGAGGACTGGAGTTTGACACCCCTGGTCTAAACACTGTTAAAAAAACTGAAGACGAGACAAGGACGACATGGGATCTTCATGTTCACCATCTGCCTCCTGCTGCTCTGGTCCACAGGGGGTCCACAGGGGGTCCACAGGGGGTCCACAGGGTTCCCACCAGAAGCGTCACTCTTCTGTGCTGCCCACTCTTCTCTTCTAACCTTTCGGTGGCGTCCTGCTGTCACCGTGGCGACTGAACGCCAACCGATGCCCTGTCTACATTCATCTTTTTGTTCTTGGGTCTAAAAGTGACAGAAACTGAAATAAACCCAGTTTTCTTTGTCTGTGAAACTTCAACAATGTGTTCTATTAAATCCCAGGTGTCAAACATAAAGCCCAGGGGCCAAATCGGGCCTGCCAAAGGGTCTGGTCCGGCCCTTGGGATGAATTTGTGAAATGCAAAAATATATATTAAGATATTAATTACCCTAACAAAGGGACCTTTAGAATGCAAATATGTTTACATGTATACATTTTGTACCGTTATAAGCATTGAATTAATTCATTTTTGAAAATCTCGCCCAACATTTGTTTGGGAAATCTGAAATGTTTGGTCTGAACTTCTCTCTGAGTTTTCTGTTTTCTGTTTTTACAGAATGCACGGAACTTTCAAGACTTCGACTGTCAGGTAGGTGTGGGCCTGTGAGCCCACCTTACATCACGTTTACACGATTAGACGTCAGTACTTATAGACGGAGGAGGCTTGTGCCCCCCCCCCCCCCCCCCCCCCCCCCCCCCCCCCACACACACACACACACACACACACACACACACACACACACACACACACACACAGACACACACACACTAGGGTCTAGGGTTGGGTATCTAAAGTGGGTATAGGTATGGAACCGGGGCAAACATTAATGGTAGAATGCAGACTTAAATCAAAGGCAGTAATAATGTGGGTTCTTCAGCCCATATGCTTTGAATTACACCTAGAGTCTTTTTTTTTAACACTGTGCGTATTTGTTCCGTGGTAGTGGTTTTATTTTGGTCTTTAAAATGGTCTTAAAAAGCATTCTATTTGCTTGTCAGAAATATGCAGAGACCCTGTTTTGGTGGCTGGGAGTCACTTTCTTTGGGCTGGTGGTGGGTGCTGAGGCTTTGGTGGGCGGGGGGGCAGCGGTGGTTCTGTCCTTTACGAGTGTATGGTTAGAAGTCTGTGATGAATGAGGGTCAAACATAACAAAAAGCATCATGGGTCGCTCCCTCATAGCCAATGGGATGATACGTGCAGTAATGTGCAGTAATGTGCAGTAATGTACAGAGTATTTATGTCTCAGAGGTTTCAGTTTCCTTTGATAAATAGAATTTTCTTTCATATTCAGAGACGAAAATTTGAGGTAAAGGTTTGTTACTTGGATTATTTGTTAGGTGGGTCTGTGGTAAGTAGAGGTACCACTGTACTTCTCAGTGATGATGTGTGAATATTTCCGAAGGACATCAGTATCAGTGTTTTTCCTCAGCTGCTCATGTGGTTGAATCATGTTGCGTTTTTTTTGTGAGGAGGAATTTCCACGAGCAGTCGTGACCTTGGAGGCTGGAGCACTACTGTGTTTCATGAGCAGCGTGGATGTAAAGCAAGGGTTAAACCTTTCATCCCCATCTCACTTTCTGCAGTCACGCCTGCTTCTGCATCCCACCAGAGCTAAATATAGCTGCTGCAGGCAGGAGAGGAGTAAGCATGTGGGCTGGCTGGAGTACATGCTGCAGCTCCACAGCGTCTCTACTGTCACACAACGCTTTTCATTCACTTCACACTCATTCACCTGCTTCACTTACTGATACGAACCTTTTATTTCTCTTATTGAACCAAACTCCACCATTTGAATGGAAGTCTAATTTCTTCATTACCGTATTTTCCGCACCATAAGACACACTGGACTATAAGGTGCATTAAGTGAATTTAAAATTGTGAGATAAAAAGGTCTAAATGATCAGATAAATAGTCAAAATTCCCAGTCATTAAGCACAACCAGAATTAATCCATATATAAAGCGCACTGTTGTTTTTGGAGAAAATTAAAGTCTTTTAAGTGCACCTTATACTCCAGAAAATACGGTACTTCCACGGCAGCCATTTTGACTTCCCAGCAAATATATATTTTCTCAGGCAAAAATGTATGTGATGATTTTTGACAAATCAAATCAAATTAAATATATAACATTCTGCCAAAGGTAGAAAAAATAAACAGAAACAAGAGAATAAAAATGACAAGAATGCATTATTGTGCAGCACAATGACTGTATGACTTCACAGTTTTTTCTTATTAAGAGAACAAGATGTGAACTCTAATGAATTCTCCATCTACATAAGTCATATAAAGTCAATGACTCGTGTTTTTTTTTTTCCAACATTCAAATCATTCTTTGTCATGTAATAAAATATTTCATCTCAAATGTCTGTAGTTTTGTAGAAAATAGTCAGTGTTTGTTCAGTAATTGTTAAAGTACTAGTAAAACAAAACACAAAGACAGTAAAGACCATTACTGTGTTCTTACCTATGTCCATTTAGGACCCTGCCCCAATAGTTAACCGTCAATCACTATATTAGACTGAAACACATTATGCTATTAATGTTAATTAATGGTGGGAGGAGCCAGAGTACCTGGAAAAAACCCACGCAGACACAAGGAGAACATGTAAACTCTACACAGAAAGGTCTGGTGTGGGAATAGAACCAACAACCTTCTGTTTGTGAGGCACCAGTGTTAACTACTGCATCACTGTGACACCTCAACACAATGGTATGGACATGATTTATGTCATGCCGTACGTGGCAGCCATTTTGTGCCTATAGCCCCTCCCCCACCAAACATTCATACACCAGTGTGGAGGCAGAAGGGTGTCTTTGCCCAAGGACACAAGGGACTGACTAGGACAGAGTGGGATTTGAACCACCAACCCTTCAGGTACTGGACGACCCACTCTATCAACTGAACCAATTTACATGTTTGGTTCATTTAATGGTTTAATGTTTAATGTTCAGTCAGTGAAGACACATTTACCCACTGACGCCAATAAAATCTACATCTTCTTTTTAACACATTTCATACATAATGTGTATAATAATGTTATAATTTTTTAAAGGTTTTAGTGGGTAGTGTTTGAGGCCTTGGAAATATGACTATTCACGGTACGAAAACACTTCTGGAACACATTAATTTTGTAAGTTGAGGTACCACTGTACTAGAAAAATTCTACTAAAAGTTTTAATATCTTCTTCCATCATGGATAAACTGGGTCTAAAAATGTGTCTGTTTTTCTCACATCAACAACAAACTATGATGATGAGACGTTTTGTTACATTTGTGACTCACTCGACTGGCATTTCATGATATTATTTTGACTGTTATATCCAAACTAATCACCAACAAACCACAACATGACATTTAACAAGATAAAATAGAGGAATGTTGAATCAGTCAATATTAAACATTAAACCCTTTTTTTCTCCATACTATATCAAATATCTGTCTACCTACAGCATACTTGTCTGTATTTTGTTCCAAAATTAATACGATTTAATGACATTTTTCCCCACTGAGTCCAATAAATTACATCTAAAATCTACATTTTCTTTTACTTTTAACACTTATTTCATACAAAATGTCTTTACTTTTTATCATTTTTAAAGGTTTTAGGGGGTAGTATTGGGGGCCCTTGGAAACTATCAGGCCTTTTACATTTAAAATGTGACTCTACTTTTGAAGAAATTCATGATATGAAAACACTTCTGGAACAAATACATGTTGTAAGTAGAGGTACCACTGTATTTAGAATAAGTTGTAGGGTTACTGGTCCACATGTACAGTAAAGCAGGAACAATAGGAGCCCCACATCTATGTGCAGACTTCCTATAATACATTCTGTAGATGGGGAGGTATGGGGGAGGGGTCTTCACCACTGCACCATCAGTCTGAGCTGCTGATGTGACATTCCTGCAGCTGGAGGACGAATCCAGCTGCTCCGTCCTCCTGACATGTCTGCTCCTAAAGCTCCTCCCACTGGGGGTCCACAGGTACTGCAGCAGCCCACCTGCAGAGACGGGGGGGTCTCCCACAGGGTGACCTCCAGGGCGTGGTGCTGCTGCAGTCTGCTGTTCATGTCTTACTCAGAACTAAAGAAAATAAAAGCATGAGTCAGTGCTGCACCCATGGGAACCTCTGTCTGAAAGTGCACACTGAGAGTCCATTCTAAATATAGACCAGGACTAGACCAGATAGGTTAGACTAGGACTAGACCAGATGGGTTAGACCAGGACTAGACCAGATGGGTTAGACCAGGACTAGACCAGATGGGTTAGACCAGGGCTAGACCAGATGGGTTAGACCAGGACTAGACCAGATAGGTTAGACCAGGACTAGACCAGATAGGTTAGACTAGGACTAGACCAGATGGGTTAGACCAGGACTAGACCAGATAGGTTAGACCAGGACTAGACCAGATAGGTTAGACTAGGACTAGACCAGATGGGTTAGACCAGGACTAGACCAGATGGGTTAGACCAGGACTAGACCAGATGGGTTAGACCAGGACTAGACCAGATGGGTTAGACCAGGACTAGACCAGATGGGTTAGACCAGGACTAGACCAGATGGGTTAGACCAGGACTAGACCAGATGGGTTAGACCAGGACTAGACCAGATGGGTTAGACCAGGACTAGACCAGATGGGTTAGACCAGGACTAGACCAGATGGGTTAGACCAGGACTAGACCAGATAGGTTAGACCAGGACTAGACCAGATAGGTTAGAGTGAATGTGGGAGGATTTGTGGTAGTTATTAAATGTAATAAATATATAAATGTATTGTTTGTACATTACAGTTACATATTTTATCTATATGTGATTTAGTAAAATAACCAGTATGTTTTTATTTTCTCTGATAAATGTACAATAAAATAAAATACAATGTACTTTATTGTCCAACTTGGGGAAATGTATCTTGGACTCAGCAACAGTGACACAAGTGCCTCAACGACAGCAGGCATTATCAACAGGCACCATTACAGTAATAATGACAGTACATAAGGATAAAAAACTGGAATAATTGCAAGCAGCTTTGTTTAAAAAGTTAATGGAAATGGAACAAATGACTTCTTAAAAGGGTTAAGTTTAGTGTGAGTGAAGAACATGGAATGGTTCAGTCCCTAACCTCTGAGTTTGTCTAACGACTGTACTCATATGGACTGTAGGGACTGATGGTCAGTCTTTCCCATCACCTTCATGGTCACTGTCAGTTTGTCTGTTAGTCCAGCAGAGGGCGCCGTCAGCCTGTTTGAAACATTCTAGTCCAGGAGTGTTTAACCCTGGTCCTCCAGAGCTACTGTCCTGTGTTTACGTGGGTCCAGCACACACACTATTATGTAGAGTTATTCTGTCCTACAAATAAAAAGACACTAACTGCATTTTTTTGGCAAAAATGGCTTATTGTGGGGTTTTTTTCAACATTTAACCCTTGTGTGGTCCTTCGGGTCAAAGAGACCCGGTGGTTCACAAATGTACCTTTTTATACGTACTGTAGGATGCCATTGCTTACTACTGAAAACAGTAATATATCCTTGGGGGGTGGGGTGATGAGTCTATGGAACTGAACTTTGGAATCTGGGTTTTTAAGACCCGATTGTAGGACACAGCCAGTGTGTCTTTTACGAAGGACCGCACAAGGGTTAAATAATTCTTTATCATGTAATGAAATATTTCATCTCAAATAGTCAGTGTTTGTTCAGTAACTGTTAAAGTACTAGTAAAACAAAACACAAAGACAGTAAAGACCATTACTGTGTTCTTACCAATGTCCATTTAGGACCCTACTGGACTATAAGGTGGACTGGGCTATAAGGTGAACTGGACTATAAAGTGAACTGGACTATAAGGTGGACTGGACTATAAGGTGAACTGGACTATAAGGTGGACTGGACTATAAGGTGAACTGGACTATAAGGTGGACTGGACTATAAGGTGGACTGGACTATAAGGTGAACTGGACTATAAGGTGGACTGGACTATAAGGTGAACTGGACTATAAGGTGGACTGGACTATAAGGTGGACTGGACTATAAGGTGAACTGGACTATAAGGTGAACTGGACTATAAGGTGAACTGGACTATAAGGTGAACTGGACTATAAGGTGGACTGGACTATAAGGTGAACTGGACTATAAGGTGAACTGGACTATAAGGTGAACTGGACTATAAGGTGGACTGACAATGAATGGTTTTTCATATATGAGGTTCATTCAGTAAAGTTTAAATTCCCAGTCACTAATCACTACCTGTATTAATCCATATATCAGTCCCACTGTGTTTTTTGTAGAACTAGTTAATATAGAACTAGTTAATATAGAACTAGTTAATATACAGTAACAATAACTGCCTCATGTCCAATAATCTACAACTACTGGGACTGAACAACAACTGTAAGGTTATTTTATCAGTTTATATTTGTTCAGTTACTGACTTTATTTTGTAGGACAGAATGACCCAGTGCAGTTCCCTTCCAGACCATATCATAAAAATACAAAGCAAGTGTAGTTTTAAAAAAACAAACAAAGCAGTATTTCTCTGATGTAAATATTGTCAGTTTTCAGCCTTTGTAGTTGTCTGTTTTGTTTTTTTAATGTTGGGGTTTTGTCATTTACCCGTTTTGTCTTCAGTAGTTTTTAACACTTGTCTTAAGTGTCCAAAGGAAAGGATGTTCTTCTTTTATCTATTTATATATTGTCTTGTTATGTTGTTGTCTGTGTTCTGTGTGGACCCCAGGAAGAACAGCTGATGGGCCCATCAACTAATGGGGATCCTAATAAAAATAAATATCCCTCTTCCAACACACCTACAGTCATTCCCAGTCTTCTGCGGAGCTGGCTGAGAGGTTTAGCTTTTTATCAGGTGTGTTGGAAGGAGGATCCATCTAAAACATACAGGCTAGTAGCTCTGGAGGACCAGGATTGAACACCCCTCATCTAGTCTTTCTGACCTCCTGTCACTGTGGATTTATCCTAATAATAGGTGTGTGTGTGTGTGTGTGTGTGTGTGTGTGTGAGAGACACCCATGGTTTAGATCAGGGGTGTCAAACATGCGGCCCGCGGGCCTAAAGCGGCCCACCAAAGGATCCATTCCGGCCCCTGACACTGAAAATATTAACAAAGATGTTTATTTAATTTTAAGTCAATTCAATCTAAAGTGGATCAGACAAGTAAAATACGAACATAATAATCTATAAATAATATAAAAAAATAAACATTTTCTCTGTGTTTTAGTTAAAAAAAATAACATTTACGACAAAAAAATTGAAAATGTTTTAAGAGAAATATGTGGAATTTTATCAATATTGTGCTTGTCATTCAATCCTTTAATGTGTGTATTTGTAGATCCACTGTGACCTGTAAGTTGTGTTGCACATGTATAAATGATAAAATAAGGTGTAATGTTGTTAAAGTCGCTCTAGTTTTCCTCAAGATTTCTTCTTTTTCCCACTGGGTTTGGAAGTTTTTTCTTGCCGAGAAGGAGGGTCTAAGGACAGGGGGAGGGTCTAAGAACAGAAGGAGTGTCTAAGGACAGGGGGAGGGTCTAAGGACAGGGGATGCCTGGGACTTTTCATGTATCTCTGTAGTTGATTATGTTTTTGTAAAGCCCTCTGAGACGACTTTGTTGTGATTTAGGGCTTTATAAATAAAATTGAATTGAATTGAATTGAATTAAGAATTTTCAGATTGTTCATATTTTTTAATTTTATGTTGGAGTACAGTTCATAGATGAAAACATTTTCATTATGGAATTTGATATTTTTTCTTCAAAAACAGAGAAAACTTAGGAGTTGACATCATTTATAAGTTCTTATGCTATTATTTATATTATTTGACTTGGCCGGCCCACTTTAGATCATATTGGGCTGAATGTGGCCCCTGAACAAAAATGAGAGACACACCCCTGGTTTAGATAGTTGGAGAACATCCATATATGGATCAGAAGATGGATCCTTGTGGAATCAAACATTAACGATGGGACAGGAAGGACACACAGCCGTGACCTGCGTCTCAAATAACATTTAACATATTCAGAATTTAGAAACTGCAGTAAATTCTATATTTGCTTCACCATGAATATTAGTTTGAATTAGTTCGTGTGATGATTTAATCAAACCAGTTTTTTTTTTGTTTTTTTTTTACAAAGTGCCTTTTTTGATATGCACCAAAGCTGAATATTCTACCTATGTGGATGTGACGGAATCTGTGGAAGGCGTACGCAGCAGAGGCTTAGGACGTCCATCTGTACCCGCATAGTCCACAGGGACGCTGATGAGTCAGTGGCACCGCAGAAGGAGTCAAATGATGCCCAGGACTTTAGAAGCACACACCCTGTACAGAATGGATTTATAACTAGAGCTGCACTGTTTGAGCATGATGACGATGATGATGATGATGATGATGATGACTGAGCATCGATATCACAATGTACGTGTGCGCAATAGTCATATTGTTGTTCCTGCAATTCTTTCTATTTTTATTTATCTGTATATTGTACTGCTCTTAAAGGGATTATCTGGAGTAAAAATAAGTAAAAAATAAGTTTAGCAAATTTTTTAGATGATTGTAGTACATACATACAGTTGACATGAAATTCACGCCATTTATTAGCCTAGCCTAGCAGTGTTATCTCTATTCATTCCATGTATGGGTCTAGTGGTGCTTCATAGTCAGAGGAGGCGGGGCTAAAAGGTTGTCTTTCAAATCCTCTGTATGCAATAGGACGGTACTACAACCAATCATTGTAATCTTTAGGATGACGTAGTTAGAGCGCCTGAAAGTTGACAGAAGAGTCTGGAGAAAGTTAGGAATGATTAAACAAAATGGTGGATTATGGAGCTGAACGACTGTTGTCGCTTCTGTAAAAAGAATTTAAAGATTGTTGACGTTTTCTCACATTCTTCACTTGTTGTTCTTCTTCTATGGTTGTTTACACTTGTTTCGCCACCAATCGTCGCAGCGTCACATTGTTAGGCCCGCCCTCTGACTCTATACTTCACTGTGATTCATTGGCAAGTTTCAGGGAAATCTAACCAAAAGGTACACTGAGCAAAACTACTACGATAGGAAGGACCAGCTTCCACTGGGAGGGTCCAGTGCGGCTAGGCTAACCATTTGGATGTACATTGAGAAATTTTGATTTTGCAGTTAATAATAATAATCATAATAAAATCTAATTGATTAGATTTATATTGAGCTTTTTGGCCACTAAACACACTTCACTTAAGAGACCCATTATTCATTCACTCTCACATGCACTCTCTGGTGGTGGTGAACTACATATGTATCCACAGTTTCCCTGGGGCAGACTGGCAGCCATTTTGCACCTACTGACCACCAAACATTCATACACCAGTGTGAGTGACACTGGAGGCAAGAGGGAGAAGTGTCTTTGCCCAAGGACACATGGACACGGACCGACTAGGACAGAGCGGGAATCAAATCACCAACCTTTCAGTTGCTGCACGATCTGCTCTACCAACCAGCCATGGCTGTCCCAATTTGTTTTGAGCTAAACTGTGTTGGCATGGAAGTGATTAGGGCATGTATTTTTTGCAGATACGAAATGCTATAGAGAGGCTAAGCCCCGCCCTTCTACTTCTGGTCCATGGATGCTTAGCTCGCAAAAAATGTGAATGGGAGTGAATGGAGCGAGTCAAGCTGAATTCTGATTCTGTTTGACAAATGCTCTGAAATTCACATCTGATAGTGAAGGTTAATAATAAATATGAATGTGTCATAGACCCACGGTTCTCAAACTGGGGTCCGCGGACCCCTTGGGGGACGTGGCGCATGTCCAGGGGGTACGCGAAATTATTCACGGTTTTGTTTTTTGTTTTTTTGCGGTTTTATTTTGAAATGCGGAAGTTTTATTTTGTAGCGAGAGGGCGGAAGTAACAGCGCTGTTTGACGCCAGCTTGACTAAATTGAGACGGAGCGAGTCACAGGCTATTTTTAGCCACCCTGCAGCGAACATGGATCGATTTTTGTGTCCGCCAAGTTCCTCAAGAAGTGGTAAAAGAAATGACAATGAAAATGACAATGACAAAAACAAACGCCCTAACCCTAAAAAGAGAAAGTACATTGATAGTTATATTGAGTTTGGCTTCATTGAGAACAATGATGGGAGACCAAAATCCCACCAAAAGTCTCTGTCTGTCTGTCTGTCACACACACACACACACACACACACACACACACACACACACACACGGTTTTGTGTGTCTTTTGTTTCGTTTATTATTTTAAAATTATTTAAAATTGTTGTTTCTGAAGTGTTCATTTATATTATAATACCTGAAAATGTGGCTGGTTTGCACAAAAGCACTATTAAAAAAGGTTATCATTGTTTCATAATAATCATTGTTGAAGTGGTTTTTTATCATTTTCAGTATCGTGAGGATGAGGGGGGACATGGAAAAATTTCACCCCTCCAAGGGGGACCTGGGCCAAAAAAGTTTGAGAACCCCTGTCATAGACAGAGCAGCTGTTTATGATGACGTTTTATGTGGGTTAGGTTTTATGTGGGTTAGGTTTTATGTGGGCTTAGTAAGACACTACAGTGAGTGGAGGATGTGACGTCACACTCCACTCAGCTGTGGAGTCTGTGGTGACGTCACATGTTCTCCAGGTGTGTAGTTTAAATTATTAACAGGTTTTACTCACTAATGAATCAGTCGTTCGTTAACAGAAGCAGATGAAACATCATTAATTATCATTTATTATGAGGAACAACATGTGTGTGATTCAGGTCACATGACAAACCAGATACCATTTAACATTTTTTTTACCATTGAATACCATTCATTAATTTTACCAGCTACGGCCCCATGAGCCTCCTGGAAGGGGCGGAGACTTCAGCTCCCCATAGGGTTCATGCATGGCGCCATCTTGTTTTATGTATATGAATAAATAAAGGAGACTCGAGCCATTGAGTCAAAAAGTGAGACGTTGTGGACATTCTTGTTTTATATCATGCCCTTCCACAATATATTTTTATTTGAGGGCGGCCATGGCTCAGTTGGTAGAGCAGGTTGTCCAGTAACCAAAGGGTTTGTGGTTCAAATCCCGCTCTGTCCTAGTCAGTTCCTTGTGTCCTTGGGCAAACACACTTCACCCTCCTGCCTCCAGTGTCACTCACACTGGTGTATGAATGTTTGGTGGTGGGAGGGACCGTAGGCACAAAATGGCTGCCACGCTTCTGTCAGTCTGCCCCAGGACAACTGTGACTACATATGTAGTTTACCACCACCAGAGGGAGCATGTGAGAGTGAATGAATAAAGGGTGACTAATTACGTTATACAAGTCCAACCATTATTTATTTATTACATTTTGTTAAAATTTTTTGTGATTTATTCATTTATTTAATTTTATTCATTTATTTGATATTTATTTTATTAGTCATTTTTATTTCTATTGAATTATTTTGATTTTAGTTTTAATTTCAATCAAAATTTTCTTTTTATTTATTTATTCATTATTTTTATTTGACTTATTATAGTTAGTTATTATTATAGTGATAAACAAGTTTGAATGAGTGAATAAAAAGTTTGTTTCACGATGTCTTAACCTTCACGTTCTATTCAGTGAACAGGAAATGAACTGGAAGTTCATTTCCTGTTCACTCACTTCTTGGGATGTACACTGTAAACCCGAATGTTCAGAATAATTAAATATGTTCAGTTGTAAATACTCAAAGTATCAGTAATAGTACTGCTAACTCAAATGTATTAAGTTGCAGTAACATGTTCTTCTTTTTAAATACTTCCAACTAATATGTTTTATTAAGGTGAACTATTGTGGAGATTTGAGTCCCTCCAGATTGTTTTGTCCTAAAATGTCTGATGTTTCATGAGCTTTTCTGAAAAATTGCAATGGAAAATTGCAGGAGGAAGTGAAAGTTGTGATAAATAGTTGTAATTTTCCCTTTTTGTCATTGAAATTGAATATTTAAAATATATAGTTACTGGAAAATTAATTCAAAGTCATTGTGATATGGTCAAGAAAATAATCTTTTACTGAGATGGAAAAATAAACGATTATGGGGATTTAAAAAAAATAAATAAATTAAAAAAAAAAAAAAATATATATATATATATATATATATATAAACAAATGCACCTGTTGGTTCAAAGGTTAAAGGTCATATGACCTTACAACACTACATGAAGTTATAAAATATAAATGTCTCAGCCAGTCAAAAAAACATTATTACGTGTACTGTGTACTGTGTACTGTGTACTGTGTACTGTGTAGTAGAGGCAGTTTCTGACAAAAATAGAACAAAGACACTGATATTAAGATATTAAAATATTTAATATTTAAAACATGACAAATAAAATATTACCTGGATGAAAAAAATGCAGCAAAAAAGTACCTTCCAAATGCACCTGTTGGTACTAGTGCATCATGGGTAATGGTACTGTAAGGTAAACAGGAAAGGCAGAAGGAGCAGCTCAAGATGTTGCAAATGATTGGTCACATTTTGTGGGAAAGTCGTGGCGATTGGTTAAAATGACATCGTGCTGAATTCACAGGGATTGACTGACTTTGTATTGAATTTACAAATGACAACATCGTAAAATCCTGGAGGGTCTAATATAAGTGAACATAACTTAAAAACATACATGAGGTTCAACTTAGTGGAATTAAATCATTAAATGCTGAGAATGATATTGGTCTGTTATTTCTATTGTTTCAAATAAGGATGATTGAAAAAAAACCAAACAAACTGATGTAGTAAATATAATTTCAGATCAATAACCACCAGTATCTATCACAACAAAATGTTCAATCACAAAACACTCATTTTATTCAGCGCCGGCTGTGGTTCAGTTAGTAGAGCGGGTTGTCCAATGACTGAAGGGTCAGATGTTCATGTTTCGACTGGCTGTCCACATGTCCAAGTGTCCACATGTCCAAGTGTCCTTGGACAAAGACACTTGAACCCTGACTCAGTCTCCCAGTGTGACTGACAGAACCATAGAATACTAAGTTAATGAGTTATGTTTAATTTAACTATACTTTAAAAGCATCGACATTTTAAGTTCTGGAAAATTGTATTTTTTAAGTTTCATCAACTTAAAATAATTGAGGCAATCAATTGTCTTATATTTTTGGAGTTCTGCTAACTTATTCAGGTTTACAGTGTATCCTGCCTCATGTGGTGAAATGGGTAGGAACTAAAATCTGCCCAAATTAAATATAAATGTCAGGAAAGTGTGGGTTTAACGACGTGTCTTCAGTGGGACATGAACATCAATGTTAATTTAATGTTGAACCACAAATTGTCATTAATTTTATTGTTAAACCTCTGAGGGTAAACTTTCACAACACTAACTTTTTATTCTGATTGTTTAAAGTCCACTGACATTTTTAGGAGTACAGAGTCATGGAAATTTGCCGAAAAGTATTGGTTAAAGTGTATATGAACCCTGAAGCCAATCCACTAACACTCCTCCCACATCCAACCAATCAACACGCCTCTTCATCCCGTAAGCCCGCCCACTCACTGCTGTCTACACGCGTGTCATTGGCTGCTCCGCACAAAGCTCATCTGCAGCTGAGGCGTGACCCTGCTGGCAGATGAGAGCAGATCAATAAACTATGTGGATCAAATAACTCTGTGGGGACGTTCAGAAGAAACTGAAGCTCTGGTGTTAGTAGGAGTTTTTTTTCCACTTGTAAAACCTGGGAATATGAAACTCCTGAAACAGAAGAATAAAAGGAAGAGGAGCCAGTGTTTCCTGTATTACACTACCGTTAAAGCACGGTTCACATTCACTTTACACTACTGCAGTTGGTCTAGTATGGTCGGTATGGTGCGGTCGGTCTAGTTTGGTTGGTATGGTACGGTCGGTCTAGTTTGGTCGGTCTAGTTTGGTCGGTATGGTGCGGTCGGTCTGGTACGGTCGGTCTGGTACGGTCGGTCTGGTACGGTCGGTCTAGTTTGGTTGGTCTAGTTCGGTCGTTAAGGTGCGGTCGGTCTAGTTTGGTTGATCTAGTTCGGTCGTTATGGTGCGGTCGGTCTAGTTTGGTTGATCTAGTTTGGTCGTTATGGTACGGTCGGTCTAGTTTGGTTGGTCTAGTTCGGTCGTTATGGTGCGGTCGGTCTAGTTTGGTTGATCTAGTTCGGTCGTTATTGTGCGGTCGGTCTAGTTTGGTTGATCTAGTTCGGTCGTTATGGTGCGGTCGGTCTAGTTTGGTTGATCTAGTTCGGTCGTTATGGTGCGGTCGGTCTAGTTTGGTTGATCTAGTTCGGTCGTTATGGTGCGGTCGGTCTAGTTTGGTTGATCTAGTTCGGTTGTTATGGTACGGTCGGTCTAGTTTGGTTGATCTAGTTCGGTCGTTATTGTGCGGTCGGTCTAGTTTGGTTGATCTAGTTCGGTCGTTATGGTACGGTCGGTCTAGTGTGGTCGGTCTGGTACGGTCGGTCTAGTTTGGTTGATCTAGTTCGGTCGTTATGGTGCGGTCGGTCTAGTTTGGTTGATCTAGTTCGGTCGTTATTGTGCAGTCGGTCTAGTTTGGTTGATCTAGTTCGGTCGTTATGGTGCGGTCGGTCTAGTTTGGTTGATCTAGTTCGGTCGTTATGGTGCGGTCGGTCTAGTTTGGTTGATCTAGTTCGGTCGTTATGGTACGGTCGGTCTAGTGGGGTCGGTCTGGTGCGGTCGGTGTAGTGTAGCTTTAGCACCAGAAGGAGCTAAGGCTAATTAGCTTTAGCATCAGAAGGATCCAGACTAACATTGTACTTTTACAGACAGAAAAAAAAATGTAAAAAGCCATTTTCAGGTGGAGCTGTTTCTCCTTGAGCGCTGGTCACATGACTTCACATGACAAAGTAAAGGTGACTCAAAAGTGAGTCTAGGAGGCATGTGATTGGCCGGTCAGTGACGAGCAGCCATTTTATTTTGCTGATTGATTTTTTTTTTTTTAAATTGATTTCTCTTTTTTATTCATTTATTATTTTTATTATTTATTTATTTATTTTAATGCCTATTTATTGAAATCAATGTTTTTTTCTTTACTTTTAATTCTTAATATAATTAAATTATTTAATCCAAAAATAATAAAAGTCCAGTTTGACGTGTTTCTCCTTGAATGCTGGTCCATGACTTCCTGGTCCAAAGTAAAGGTGACTCAAAAGTGAATCTAGGAGGCGTGTGATTGGCCGGTCAGTGACGAGCAGCCATTTTATTCTGCTGATGCAGAACGCAGGAGGGTAAGCTGTCAAAGTCAGCCCCCCCCCCCCCCATCACCGTGTGACGTCAGCACCGCGTCGTCGTCTGCTTCTTTCCTGAACATCCTTCTTGCACCCCAGTTTACCCCTCCCTCCTCTTCCCATGTGCCCAATCCCCTCTTTTTTTTTTCCCCCTCACACACCCCTCCCTCTCCTTTTTCACCGCTTTAGCCCCACCCCTCTCCCTCTACCCACCTGACCCTCTGCAATCCAATTAGACGCACCGCCGCCCGGCTGTACGACGCGCCGTGACTACCAAGCACAAACTGCAGTCTCACTCTCCTCTCCCTCTGTCTCTCTTTTCCTCCTCTTGTCTCTCTCTCTCTCTCTCTCTCTCTCTTGTTGTTTCTGCATTTATCCCCCCTCCTCTTCCTCCTCTTCCTCCTCCTCTTCCTCTTCCTCCTCCTCCTCCTCCTCCTGCTTTCATTCAGATTATTTCGCCGTCTCGTGCTCCTTCTCTCCTCTTCTCTCCTCCCTCTTTTCCTTGTCACCGCCGCTCGTCTCTGCTCTCTCTGCCTCACCCTTACATCCCTCCCTCCTCTTCTTCCTCCTCCTCCTCCTCCTTTTGGGGGGTCTTCAAAGCTGCCCAACACACTCCTGCACATAGCATAACACACTTCCTCTCCTCCGTGGGAAGAAAAAAAAAAACCATGTCTGCTATTCTGGACCTGGACCAGATCGCATGCTCTGGGAACGGAGCGGTGAGTTGACGGAACGTCTTGACACACCTGGCTGGTTGTTTTCCGGTGCAGTGTGTGTGTGTGTGTGTGTGTGTGTGTGTTGGGGGGGGGGGGGGGGTCAGTTCATGTCAGGGGCGAGTACTTTTTGCCAGCAGCTGGTTACAAGCTGAGCCGGG
>CM035787.1:53995757-54075757 GCA_020466265.1 Siphamia tubifer
ACTTACTTCATATTTATGACTTATTTTAGCATCATTTTTGACCATTTTCTTCCATCTGAGAAATTCATATTCGTACTGAAGACAGTGTTTTATTTCGTAAATATAATTTTTGATGTGGTAACTTTTTAGAGTTTGACAATATTTATTTTATGCTCAACTACAACCACAGACACATACATATCCTGAATATACACACATTCCTTTACTGTGAATACATTTATTTTGTCCCTAAAATGTCTCCATACCTACTCAGGATGGGACATGATTTTCTAATATTCGTGATATAGAAGACTAGCTTCTAATGCTGCATTACTTGTATTGTGTTTCACTTGGACAGAATGTCGTATTAACTGTCATTGTACGGTCGTCAACAGGAGCAAACGCACCGCATCAACAAAACGCTGCAAACACAAGAAAGATGAACAACTAAAGAAATATGCCCCGCCTGGCAAAGTTGGCGAGTGTGAACCTCTGTGTGCCCGTAACGTCAGCGCTGTCAGAGCGTATGTTCTGTGCAGTTGAGTCAATAGTGAACGGGCCACACACGCCTCCACTGTGAACATGTTAATGTTTTAATAAGAACCTGCCATAGATTCATGTTGTCAAATGCATTTGTCATTGTAGCTGAAATCAGCTGTTTCACCTGGTTCTACCAAGACATTCATCATCTGAACCCGCTTTATCCACACTTGGGTCACGGGGGTCACTGGGGGCCTAATCCAGCTACAATGGGTGAAGGCGGGGTACACCCTGTATGAGACGCCAGTTCATGGCAGGGCTGAACATATATAGACAAACAATCACTGTCACATTCACACCTATGGACAATTTTAGATTAACCAATTAACCTATCAGTGCATGTGTTTGGATGGTGGGAGGAAACCGGAGTGCCCGGCGAAAACCCACACGGACACGGGGAGGACATGCAAACTCAGAAAGGTCTGGTACGGGATTCGAACCAGGGTCCTTCTTGCTGTGAGGCACGAGTGCTAACCACTGCACCACCGTGCTAACCACTGCACCACCGTGCCGCCCTCCACCAAGACAGTTAAATGAAATATAGCATTGACTGTGATTATTGGGATTTCCAAATTAAAAGCCTTTTACTTGTTTGATGCATTAGATCAGATGAATCACTCAGGGAAGATCAACATGTTGTTGGGTCATTCCATGTCAATTCACCCAATGGGTTTAACCCTAACCCCCCTCAGATTTTGCTGAAACTTTGTTCTAGGGGTAAGTCTAGCAGGAAAAGATGATTCTCCAATTTTTATGTTAATCGGACAAACCGTTTCCAAGATATGGCCGCCAACATTCTGCCGATATTTGGCGGTCGATCGGTGTCATTCTGTCAAAAACCTTTTCGGGAAATTCATGATCTGACCACGTTTTCATGTAATGACCTTGAAATCAAATATTTGACCTTGTGGATCACGTGACCTTGACATAAATTTTGGTCCAGTTCATAGCCCTTCATAGTCTGCAAATAATATGCAAAAATCACAGGTGTAATATATTTTGTTAGAACTTCAGGATAGTTCAAAAATACATTGACCTAAAATATATGTTAATATTTACCAAGACTGGACAAGTAAATAGTTATTATGTGGAAAGGTGATGCACACATCTATATTTGTTAGACATCCTATTGTATTACCTGAAATGAATGGAGAGAAAAATGATATTGTCAATTCTAATATATTTGATATAGATTTGCATTCCTTAAAAGGTTTCTGACAGAATGACACCTATTTCATGAAAATTGGACCAGTCAAAAATTGCTAAAATTGGCAGAATGTTGGTGGCTATATCTCGGAAACGGTTTGTTCGACTAACATAAAAATTGGACAATCATATTTTCCTGCCAGACTTACCCCTAGGACAAAGTTTCAGCAAAATCTGAGGGGGTAGGATTAAATTTGTCCAAAAAAATTGGTTGATTTGACGTGGAATGACCCTGTTGTTTATCGTTTGTTCAGTAAACGTTTGGTTATCTCTCTTATTCTTTCTGTCATCGCACGTGTGTTTGAGGGTGCGGGCACACTTCAGTGTTGGGGTGGGGGGGGTGGACACATGTTGGATTTTCGAATAATATTAAATAGTTTGTAGTGAATTTCGAATAGTGTTTTGGACCAGAAGTCACATCCCTAGTACCTGCTCGTGTCTGTGTTTCCTGGTTTCCACTCTGAACGTTGAGTGTCCTTGAATGTGTCCTTGTTTCCAAATGAAAACCCTGCAGTAGCACTGCTCTGGACACTTTCTTCTCTGCCTTTAACAGGTTGTTCTGCGTCCCCAGCAGGTGGGGGCTGCTGGGTATTTTCATTATCTGTCAAAAGCCTGCACATGAATACAAGGCTTCCTGTCAACAGGAGAGTTTGCTCTATTTCAGGAGCAGATGTTTCACACTCCTATTAACTCAAGTAGCATTAGCATTAGCAGGAGTATGGCTACACACTGTTGTCCTCGGCATATTCACTTTTTTTTTCTTCTATATTTTGTCACTGGTGAATCCTAACGTGACTGTCTGCAGATGTTATCTCACAATACCATCTGGGACCCTTCTGCAACCGATTCGATTTCAAATGAGGGAACTTATTTAAAATCCTTGCATGTGATTAGAAGAAAAACCTGTTTGTCATCTTGACTGATGCCGATTCACCAGTTAAAATAGTTTTTATCAGGTATATACATTTATATGTGACGTGAACCTGGTCTAGTACCATGTCCACCCAGTCCTTCTGTCATAGTAAAGCATGGTTCTACATTTATCCTTCAGTCATGACTCAGGGCTACAGAACATTACCTGCAGATGTGTTTATTATTTCTTCCTCCAGTTCCACTTTACTATCAGCCTCTGTGACTGGGTCCTCCACCAACACAACCAGGGGGGTACCACAGTAACCATGGGCTTCTACACTGGTACTATTTCTGTACCCACCAGTGGAACCATCTGATAGATCAAACTGTTGACAAACCTGGTCAGAAGAAGAAAGAAAACATCATTTATTAACAAACTCTTCCACAGTCGTCCTCTGTTCATCTGTTAATGAATGAACATGTGGAAGAAAAAACACTGGAAATAGTCCAGTCCATAGACACAACACTGGAAATAGTCCAGTCCATAGACAAAACACTGGAAATAGACCAGTCCATAGACAAAACACTGGAAATAGTCCAGTCCATAGAAAAAACACTGGAAATAGTCCAGTCCATAGACGAAACACTGGAAATAGTCCAGTCCATAGACGAAACACTGGAAATAGTCCAGTCCATAGACGAAACACTGGAAATAGTCCAGTCCATAGACGAAACACTGGAAATAGTCCAGTCCATAGACAAAACACTGGAAATAGTCCAGTCCGTAGACAAAACACTGGAAATAGTCCAGTCCGTAGACAAAACACTGGAAATAGTCCAGTCCATAGAAAAAACACAGGAAATAGTCCAGTCCATAGACAGAACACTGGAAATAATCCAGTCCATAGAAAAAAAACAACACTGGAAATAGTCCAGTCCATAGACAAAACACTGGAAATAGTCCAGTCCATAGACAAAACACTGGAAATAGTCCAGTCCATAGAAAAAACACTTGAAATAGTCCAGTCCATAGACAATACACTGGAAATAGTCCAGTCCATAGACAAAACACTGGAAATAGTCCAGTCCATAGACAAAACACTGGAAATAGTCCAGTCCGTAGACAAAACACTGGAAATAGTCCAGTCTGTAGACAAAACACTGGAAATAGTCCAGTCCGTAGACAAAACACTGGAAATAGTCCAGTCCATAGAAAAAACACAGGAAATAGTCCAGTCCATAGACAGAACACTGGAAATAATCCAGTCCATAGAAAAAAAACAACACTGGAAATAGTCCAGTCCATAGACAAAACACTGGAAATAGTCCAGTCCATAGAGGAAAAACACTGGAAATAGTCCAGTCCATAGAAAAAACACTGGAAATAGTCCAGTCCTTAGACAAAACACTGGAAATAGTCCAGTCCATAGAAAAAACACTTGAAATAGTCCAGTCCATAGACAATACACTGGAAATAGTCCAGTCCATAGACGAAAAACACTGGAAATAGTCCAGTCCATAGAAAAAACACTTGAAATAGTCCAGTCCATAGACAATACACTGGAAATAGTCCAGTCCGTAGACAAAACACTGGAAATAGTCCAGTCCGTAGAAAAAAAACAACACTGGAAATAGTCCAGTCCATAGACAAAACACTGGAAATAGTCCAGTCCATAGAGGAAAAACACTGGAAATAGTCCAGTCCATAGAAAAAACACTGGAAATAGTCCAGTCCTTAGACAAAACACTGGAAATAGTCCAGTCCATAGAAAAAACACTTGAAATAGTCCAGTCCATAGACAATACACTGGAAATAGTCCAGTCCATAGATGAAAAACACTGGAAATAGTCCAGTCCATAGAAAAAACACTTGAAATAGTCCAGTCCATAGACAATACACTGGAAATAGTCCAGTCCATAGACAGAACACTGGAAATAGTCCAGTCCATAGACAAAACACTGGAAATAGTCCAGTCCATAGAGGAAAAACACTGGAAATAGTCCAGTCCATAGAAAAAACACTGGAAATAGTCCAGTCCTTAGACAAAACACTGGAAATAGTCCAGTCCTTAGACAAAACACTGGAAATAGTCCAGTCCATAGAAAAAACACTTGAAATAGTCCAGTCCATAGACAATACACTGGAAATAGTCCAGTCCGTAGACAAAACACTGGAAATAGTCCAGTCCGTAGAAAAAAAAACAACACTGGAAATAGTCCAGTCCATAGACAAAACACTGGAAATAGTCCAGTCCATAGAGGAAAAACACTGGAAATAGTCCAGTCCATAGAAAAAACACTGGAAATAGTCCAGTCCTTAGACAAAACACTGGAAATAGTCCAGTCCATAGAAAAAACACTTGAAATAGTCCAGTCCATAGACAATACACTGGAAATAGTCCAGTCCATAGATGAAAAACACTGGAAATAGTCCAGTCCATAGAAAAAACACTTGAAATAGTCCAGTCCATAGACAATACACTGGAAATAGTCCAGTCCATAGACAGAACACTGGAAATAGTCCAGTCCATAGAAAAAACACTGGAAATAGTCCAGTCCATATGGACCCTGGGCTGCCATTGTTGTGTATGTGAACAGACGACACTGCCGTCACTTCTTCTTTACGTCACACCAGACACAACACTACCAGGTAGCTCCGCCCACCCACACTGATTGGCTCCTTTATTTTGAAGTAAACCTGACCCTCATGGCACTCAGTTGGTTGTGTGAGCGAAGACAAACACAACCAGATGATGTGAGTCCTGCAGCAGGTCCACACTCTGTTCAGTTCCAGTGAATGGGTACTTTTTTTTTGTACCACTGCATGTGTAAATGACTGTAGCCTCCACCTTAACAATTAACCTTTGAACGTCTGCAAACACTGCCTGTCTGTCTGTCTGTCTGTCTGTCTGTCTGTCTGTCTGTCTGTCTGTCTGTCTGTCTGTCTGTGCCTGTCTGTCTGTGCCTGTCTGCCTGTCTGTCTGTCTGTCTGTCTGTCTGTGCCTGTCTGTCTGTGCCTGTCTGTCTGTCTGTCTGTCTGTCTGTCTGTCTGTCTGTCTGTCTGTCTGTCTGTCTGCCTGCCTGCCTGTCTGCCTGTCTGCCTGTCTGTCTGTCTGCAGACTCGCCAAACTCCTTCAGTTTCTCTCACACATAAACGACAGCTGCACAGTTTCTACTGTTAAAGAACTCACATCACATGTCCTGCAATTATTATTTTTTATGTTTTATTTGTCTTTTTTATTTATTTATGTATTTTTTATTTTATTGTATTACATTTTTAATTTGTTTTACTTATTTAAATTTTTTTAATTTTATGTCTTTATTATTTATTCATTTATTTAATTTTATTGATTTTAAACAGTTTTTAACTTATTTGTATTCATTTATTTTTTATTATTTTTTATTTTTTAAGTAATGTTTATTCGTTCATTTAATTGAATTTAGAAATGTATCATTTATTTTTATTCATCTCTTATATTTTTTTATTTTTAGTCATTTATTATTTTTATTTATTATTTATTCACGAATTTATTTTATTTTATTGAATTTTTTTACTTATTTTTATTCATTTATTTTTTTTAAACATTTTTATTTGTCTTTTTTTATTATTTTGGTCATTTTTCAGGTATTTTTATACACTTATTTTTATTTGTCTTTTTAATTTATTTTAAATTTTTATTCATTTATTTTTATTTTAAAAAATTGTCTATTTATTTATTCATATATTTATTTACTGCATATTTTATATTCTTATTTAATGTATTTATTTTTAATGTATTATTTTAATTAATTATTTATTATTAATAGTATTTAATTATTTCAGTTACAGAAGGATGGCAGTCAAACATATGTTCAGTGTCGTCACCACAGCTGTTATTTACTACTGACCAGTTTTTCATATCGCAAAATATATATTGCAGGGTTAAGAAAATTGCAATGTCAGTTTTTTCTAACATTGTGCAGCTCTAGTGTACGTCCTGTTGTCCTTGAGAGTGTGTGTGTGTGTGTGTGTGTGTGTGTGTGTGTGTGTGTGTGTGTGTGTGTGTGTGTGTCCGTCATATGAATCTCCTAAACATTCATCAGATCTTTTCATTAGTTTTCTGTAAAGTTAATTTTCTTTAACCACATTAGCAGTTTTTCCAGTCAGATGAATTGTCAGACAAAACTAAATGACCTTTAATCCATTTAAAGTGTTTTTGTGGATGCACTGTTCACTGTTCACTGTTCACTGTTCACTGTTCACTGTTCACTGTTCACTGTTCACTGTTCACTGTTCACTGTTCACTGTTCACTAGAGAACCATCCTGAAAATGCGTGGAACCAAAGCTGACGACAGTTCCTTGAATTTTAACAAATGTGTTATTTTGTTCAGTCATAGTGAAAGTACAGAGAGACCATTCACTGCTTTGTTTGTCTAAAGGCACTTTGGGGGGGGGGGTACATGCTTTGCATATTGAACTCCAGATAGAAACAACAAATCTAGTTTTTTTTTATTTTTCTTTTTTACATGGAGCAGTTTGTCTCATGTTTGTGGTAGAACTGTGGACATTAACACATGTGGATTAATTCAGTGTTTGACAAACAGACTAATCTGTGACACAAATAGATCGACTTTACAGAAGAAAATGAAAAAAGAAACTCAAAAGTTTCAAAGGAAAGGACCCAGGTGAACAAAAGGACGGTATGTGGATCAGGCTAAACCCTGTAAGGACTGCAGGAGTTAGCCCAGACCTATTAACACAACCCACATTTAAACCCTGTCAAAGAAATAAACCCACAACAGGACGTCCAACAAAAAAGAACCAAAAGTTAACGTAAAGGTTAAAGGTTAACGTAAAGGTTAAAGAAAACTCCTGTGGAGCCTAACGTGAACTGACGCCAGAAAAAAGACGGTCCACGCCCAATTTATATCTGCTACAATGGAAGCTAATTAACAACTGAAAACCTCCAAGAAATGCAGGATATTGAACCGAAATACAGTGGTACCTCTACTTACCAAATTAATTAGTTCCAGAAGTGTTTTTGTTTTGTGACTTTTTCATAAATATTTGAATTTTACATGTAAAAGGTTTGATTTTTTCCAAGGCCCAATTACTACCCCCTAAACCCCCAATTACTACCCCCTAAACCCCCAATACTACCCCCTAAACCCCCAATACTACCCCCTAAACCCCCAATACTACCCCCTAAACCTCCAATACTACCCCCTAAACCCCCAATACTACCCCCTAAACCTCCAATACTACCCCCTAAACCCCCAATACTACCCCCTAAACCTCCAATACTACCCCCTAAACCCCCAATACTACCCCCTAAACCTCCAATACTACCCCCTAAACCCCCAATACTACCCCCTAAACCCCCAATACTACCCCCTAAACCCCCAATACTACCCCCTAAACCCCCAATACTACCCCCTAAACCTCCAATACTACCCGCTAAACCCCCAATACTACCCCCTAAACCCCAATTACTACCCCCTAAACCCCCAATACTACCCCCTAAACCCCCAATACTACCCCCTAAACCCCCAATACTACCCCCTAAACCCCCAATACTACCCCCTAAACCCCCAATACTACCCCCTAATCCCCCAATTCTACCCCTAATCCCCCAATTCTACCCCTAAACCCCCAATTCTACCCCTAAACCCCCAATACTACCCCTAAACCCCCAATACTACCCCCTAAACCCTTAAAAATGCTAAAAATTTGACAATTTTGTATGAAATATTTACTAAAAGAAACAGTATATTTCTGATGCAATGTATTGGTGTCAGTGGGTAAATGTGTCACTGACTGAACATTAAAAATTAAACCATTCAAATGAATCAGTCATGTGGGTCATTTTCCTCCCAGACATGTGGGTCATTTTCATCCCATTGTTTTGCCACTTTCACCTTCAACAATGTTTGGTGAAATATTGATTAAATATTATCATAATCTTCCTAAATGCACAAAGCGTACGTCATCAAACTGGTCTGAACTGGATCCTTCACCATGAGGGCAGAGGGGACCCCAGCCCTTTTTAAAGTCTGGGGGTGTTTGTTGTTTGTCCACCCTCCATCATCAGGTGTTTATATATAACAGATGTTTTTTCTCCTCAGTCACTGTATCTCTTATCCACACCAGTAATGGCCTCTGCATGTATTCGTTCAGTGATGACCTCTGACCTCTTTCTCGATATCACACAGATGCCTTTGGAACTGCTCGCTACTTTTAATGCATCAGGTTTCGGACCTTTGCGATATCACTCAATCGTGGGCCACTTTCATATTTTTTTTGTCATGTCCTGTTTCAGTGGGAATCACTTTCTTTGGGCTCATGGTGAATAATGAATATGTACTGTGATAAAGTTTAAATGAACACACTGGGAATAACTCAGGAAACAGTAACTGTGTGATGAATGAGGGTCAAAGGTCACCAAAAGCATCATGGGTAGCTCCCTCATAGCCAATGGGATGATACGTACAGTACGTATGCGACATATTTACGTAGTTAACGTACAGTACTGTACATTATGTTTGGGGGCTTCACTTTCCTTTCGTAAATAGAATTTGAGGTAAAGGTGTTTTATTACTTGGATTATTCATTAACTGGGTCTTCCATAAGTAGAGGTACCACTGTATTATAAAGGCAAAAATATCCATAAATATAACAATAATTATCTAATGGAAAATAAATTGGGAATCATCAAAAAACCAGGAGGACAAAAGGTGTTGTGGAACAAAACACACATACGTTCTATAAAATGTCCTGGAAGTTCACATGATGGGAAACACTTTGACAGTTTACAGTCTTTGTACAAGTTTTATAACTTTTATAACAGATGGGGGAAAGTAAAAAAAAACAAAAAACAGGAAGATTGTAAAAAGAGTTTGTTTGCTATTCTTTTAATTGTTTCTGCATTTGAGGGTTTGACCCGTAATAAAGAGAGTAAAATAATCCTCTAGTCAGACAGAAGATTCCAACACAGGTGGTAAAAGTACTAGACTGCAGTACAAGTACAGCTACTTGTGTGAAAAAAATACTCTGATAAAAGTAGAAGTACTGATTCAACTCCTTTGCTGAAGTAAAAGTAAAAAAGTACAACTTCTGAACTGTAATAAAGTAAAAAATAAAAGTGTATTTGTTTGCCATGGATGAAATAATAGTGATTT
This sequence comes from Siphamia tubifer, assembly GCA_020466265.1. NCBI lineage: Eukaryota > Metazoa > Chordata > Actinopteri > Kurtiformes > Apogonidae > Siphamia > Siphamia tubifer. The sequence continues at coordinate 54,005,494 of CM035787.1, forward strand.
AAACAGGAAGGATTGAAAAGTATCTAAAATAAATCCTTTAAAAGTGAGTTAGTGTTTAGAGGATGTTTGATCAGATCACAGTTACTCAGTTGAATGGATATGGACAGAAAATAAATGTTTAAAAAACAGTTTAAAAAGGGAAATAAGTCACAACTTAGATGAAACATCATCATAATAATGACATAAAAAAGGTCAGACGTGAGATAAAAAAAAAGCATAATTCTGAAATAAAATGTCAAAACTATAAGATACAGTCACACATGTGAGATAAGAAATGATCATTCTGAAGAAAGAGTTGAAATTTTGAACTAAAAGTCATAATTATGATATAGAAAGTCACAATGTCTGTCTGAAGGCATTTTTAAAGTAACAAGTGTATTCTGAAAATATAAAGAGTATAAAGTACAAATATTTATATAAATATAAAGAGTATAAAGTACAAATATTTATATAAATATAAAGAGTATAAAGTACATATATTTATATAAATGTAAAGAGTATAAAGTACAAATATTTATATAAATATAAAGAGTATAAAGTACATATATTTATATAAATGTAAAGAGTATAAAGTACAAATATTTATATAAATATAAAGAGTATAAAGTACAAATATTTATATAAATATAAAGAGTATAAAGTACATATATTTATATAAATGTAAAGAGTATAAAGTACAAATATTTATATAAATACCTAAAAGTGTACTAAGTACAGTAAAAGTACTTCTACTTGTTCTTCCACCACTGATACACACACACACACACACACACACACACACACACAGTAATTAGCAGGTACAGTCGTATGGTTCATAGTAACATATAGACGATGGTGGAAACAACTGTTTGTCAAATGTTTATGACAGAAGAACCACTGGTAAGATATGGTTAATGTGTTGGTTTGTCTGCTGTGGTGGGTTATGGGTAACTGGTTAAACTGGTGGACTGGACTATAAGGTGAACTGGACTATAAGGTGAACTGGACTATAAGGTGAACTGGACTATAAGGTGAACTGGACTATAAGGTGAACTGGACTATAAGGTGAACTGGACTATAAGGTGGACTGGACTATAAGGTGAACTGGACTATAAGGTGAACTGGACTATAAGGTGAACTGGACTATAAGGTGAACTGGACTATAAGGTGAACTGGACTATAAGGTGAACACTTCTTTTGGAGTGTAAAAAACTTTGACCATGTTGGTTGTTTTGATGATTTTGTTTGTTTAAATAAAACCGATGGGACGTGTCGTAGTGGATCAGTTGATGGAGCTTGATTTGAACAGAACAGAAGAACCGTATTTTCACTTGTAACGTCCATGTTGTGCATGAACCTGGAGTCAGTAGATAATGTCTCCTTTAACCTTAAACTGTTTTTTTCTTCTGGCTGCAGGAGCATGACATCGAGACGCCCCACGGTGTTCTCCATGTGACCATGAGGGGCGTTCCCAAAGGCAACAGACCCGTCATCCTCACCTACCATGACATCGGCCTGAACCGTGAGTGGACCCGCAATGATGTGGTTAGGACAGTTAGGACTACCATCAGTTGTTTAGGTTCCCCTTCAGCCTTAGTTGAGGTTCCCCTTCAGCCTTAGTTGGGGTTCCCCTTCAGCCTTAGTTGAGGTTCCCCTTCAGCCTTAGTTGGGGTTCCCCTTCAGCCTTAGTTGTGGTTCCCCTTCAGCCTTAGTTGAGGTTCCCCTTCAGCCTTAGTTGGGGTTCCCCTTCAGCCTTAGTTGGGGTTCCCCTTCAGCCTTAGTTGGGGTTCCCCTTCAGCCTTAGTTGTGGTTCCTCTTCAGCCTTAGTTGGGGTTCCCCTTCAGCCTTAGTTGGGGTTCCCCTTCAGCCTTAGTTGGGGTTCCCCTTCAGCCTTAGTTGGGGTTCCCCTTCAGCCTTAGTTGAGGTTCCCCTTCAGCCTTAGTTGGGGTTCCCCTTCAGCCTTAGTTGTGGTTTCCCTTCAGCCTTAGTTGGGGTTCCCCTTCAGCCTTAGTTAGGGTTCCCCTTCAGCCTTAGTTGTGGTTTCCCTTCAGCCTTAGTTGTGGTTTCCCTTCAGCCTTATTTGGGGTTCCCCTTCAGCCTTAGTTGTGATTCCCCTTCAGCCTTAGTTGGGGTTCCCCCTGGGCGTTCCTGTCATGTCTCAGTGTGCTGTGGTTGTCTTCTAGATAAGTCCTGCTTCAACACCCTGTTCAACTATGAGGACATGCAGGAGATCACGCAGCACTTCGCTGTGGTCCATGTGGACGCACCCGGGCAGCAGGAGGGGGCCCCGCCCTTCCCCACTGGGTAGGTGGTGCGACACACGCCCTGACGAAGCAGCTGAAGGATCTGCAGACGCTTCATCAAGTTCAAACCTAAAGTCGACTGGTGGTTGATTTTTAATGGAGGCTGAGTTTGATTCATTCACTATGAACTGGTCCCTGGGGTCAGTCTGTCCTAGATACCAATAGGTTTTCAAATCTGGAGGTCAAAGGTGAAATGTGTCCAAATTAACTTGTGTAACAGTGTGTGTGTCAAACATAGACATATGACGCTATAAGTTAATACTGGATATATTATCATAATATTACACACACTGATGCATATATCTAGTCATCTGAACCCGCTTTATCCTCACTGGGGTCACTGGGGTCACAGGGGTCACTGGGGGCCTAATCCAGCTACAATGGGTAAAGGCGGGGTCAAAGGTCACCCTGTATGAGTCTGTAGTTCATCTCAGGGCTGAACATATATAGACAGTCACATTTAAACACATATGTACATATAACCAAATGATCAATATTGCAAAAGGTCAAAGGTCAAGGTCACATTTAGCAGAAATGTCAAATTCACATTATTGGCTCTAATTCAAGAACAGGTGACATTAGGCATTCTCTGGATACTTGTTCTTTACTGATGCTCATCTTACTGGTTATGTGTGATTAACAACGATCCAGTTCGAATGTTGACAGACTATGATCTGATTCATAAAAAATGATTCTGTATTGATTTGATACAATTCAATCAACTACAACCAATAGTTTCTGAGATCTCTGGAGGTCAAAGGTGACATGTTGCAAATTAACTTGTGTTACAGTGTGACCTTTGACCCGGTCAGTAAACACAACTGACACCATGAACCATAAACATTACACTTATGATTATTGATCAGCTGAAATATTTAAATCAATTGAGGATCAGCGATGGGTGAATAATGATTGATTCATGGTGTTTGACAAACAAACACATCAAAAGAAAATAAGGATGGATTTAGTAACAAACAGTGAATAATAGAAAGTTGAAATGAGAAGAAGTAGAGAAAATAATAATGAATCCTGGCACCAATGACCCACATCCCTTCAGGACCGGGTTCCAAACAGCTCTTTTTAAACAGGGAAAGAATATTTTAACAGATGTATCACATGTTTTAAATACAGAATATATTTTATTGTAGGGTATAGTGTCCCCCAAAACAACAAACAAACAAATATAAACACTGGTTCATCAATCACACAAATTAATAAACAAATGACAAAGAATGGACCAGAACATTAGAGACATGTTATGTTTATGTAGCTGTTGTAGGGTTGTCAAAAAAATCGATTTTAGATACTAAATCGATATTGACCCTTGGTATCTAATTAGATACTAAGTTGCTGGAAACCCGCTACAAAAAACCGGGTTTCCTGGTAACGTTAAGAATTGTAAACAGGCATCAACGCGGTCAGCTCTGGCACAGCCGTAATGCCGGCGTGTAAGTTAAAGTGTCTTTTTTTCTCCAGCTGCCTCTGACAGCACACGGGATGACGCCAGTGCGACCACAGACCTATACACTATTTCTATAGGTCTGTGATTGGACCATCCGATGTAACTTTGCTTTTAAAGGCCTCCATATAGTCGAACGTTTATGCGCGCGGGCGGCAGCCAGGCGGTAGCGCATAGTATCACGTTACCACCACGGAGGCCACCGTGAGCATGTCAGCCTATCATTTTTGACGTGCGCGCTGCTAGTCCCGCAAGGGGTCCGCGGTGGTCACATGATGCAATACGCTGCCGCCCGCGCACATAATGCTCGACCATAAAGAGTCTTACAGTTAGCACTGCAGAAGGGCTTGAGCAAAAAGATAGACCTACCTTAACTTACCAAGAGATAGACATGCATTTATTCTGCACCCGCACTCACTACCTTTTTTTAACAGTCCATGGAGGACATTTTAAAAGGAATCCCTCACATCTCCAGTATCGAAATAGTATCGAGTATCGAGTATTATCCTTAGTATCGGTATCGAGTTGGAAATTTTAGTATCGTGACAACACTAAGCTGTTCTTATTATTATCATGATTATTTAAATGTCATTTTTTTATGATGTTTTTAGGCTTTTATTAAGTGTCTTATGTTTTCATGAATCTATTTATTGTGGGTATGAATGTTCTGTCTGCAGCAGAACCCTCTCCCTACGGACACAAATAAAGATACTTTGACTTTGATGTCAGATATAATCAGACCAATCATTTGTTGGATTGTCTTATTTTAACATTTAGAACATTCCAGCAAAACTGTTTTAACCAAGAGGTGACGTTGGACATTGTGTCTTTCATGTGTCTCCAGATACCGTTACCCCACCATGGACGAGCTGGCAGAGATGCTGCCCTCAGTGATGACTCAGCTCAAGTGAGTGCCCCCCACCCCCTCCACTGAAGGCTAATCAATGCTAATGTCCATTAATTGACTATTGATCTGCAGTACTTCTTCAGTAATAGTGTGTTTGTGCGTCCACAGGGTCAACAGTGTGATCGGTATCGGTGTAGGAGCCGGAGCGTACGTCCTGACTCGTTTTGCAGTGAGTCTGGGTCACTTTCCCCTCAGTCTTGTCTTGTCAGTTTTAGGAGTTTCAGGCCGTCGCCTCCACCTCTGTTCTACACATGATGGATGTCCTGGTCAGAAGTGGTAAAAGTACACATATTCTGTACTGAAGTAAAAGTACAGTTACTAGTGTGGGGAAAAAAAATACTCTGGTAAATGTACAAGTACTGATTCAACTCAACTGAAGTCAAATTACAAAAGTACAAGTGTAATAAAGTAAAAAGTAAAACTGCACCCCCCCCCCAAGGATGGAATAATACTTGTTTAACCAGAAAAAATCAGAGAAGTTTCAGAAATACCCAAATGTAAATCCTTTAATAGTGAGTTAGTGTTTGATCAGGTCCCAGTTTCTTAGTTTAGTGGATAAACGACAGATGAGATAAAAAGTCATTATGAGATTAAAAAAGCTATAAATATGAGATGATAAAAAAGTCACAAGCATTTAGGACTTGAGTTTTCCTTATCACTAACACACATATGGGAACATTTCATTAGTTTTATTAGTTTTATTTGTAGAACAGTGTTTTTGGACGGTGTTAAACATAACCACAAATGAACAAAAATGAACCAATATTCAGTCAAATGAAAAGTAAAGTCTCACATTTTGTCACAGACTGATCTTGGAAACTTGATCCAAGCATCATTTAAGACTTTTAATTTAGTTTTTCACTGACACACACATGTGGGAACATTTCATTAGTTTGGTTCTAGAAGCTTCTGACTGTAGACCAGTGTTATTAGAGGACAGGACAAACCAATCCCATTTCTCCAGTTTCCCAAACGTTCCTTTTCAGTCTCTTCCCTCTTGTTTCTGCACTCGATGCAGCGGAGCTAAAATAAGAACAATCTGTGGACGACGGAGCAGAAAGATCTGGAAGTGACAGAGGAGGAGTGAGGGAGCGCTGGAAGATGAATAATGAAAGGAGGAGATGGTCAGGGTGGAGGGGGGGGGGGCAGCGGTGTTTTCTGAGGGAATAAAGGCTCAAACACTTTCCACTGGTCCTGCATCTGTTAGAGGAGCAGTGGGTGGTGGAGCTGTGATACCCTGACCTCTGTCTGCAGGCACTTCATTTACAACAGGGAAGCCACAGTCAGCTCAATTTGATATTTCCAGTAAAATAATAGAACGGCATGTAAATAATTACTCCAAAAATTTTAACTATGAGATAAAAAAGACAAAATTGTGAAATAAAAGTAAAAAATGATGAGTTTGAGAGTCCTGACATTCCTGTGTGTTTGTGCGTTTGTTGGATGTGTTTGTTTGACTCACTTCCTGTTCTTCCAGCTGAACAACCCTTCACTGGTGGAAGGTCTGGTTCTGATCAACGTGGACCCATGTGCTGAGGGCTGGATCGACTGGGCCGCCTCCAAGGTAAGGACTGGACTGGACAGGACTGGACTGGTTCCACTGGTTCATGTTTCTTTCCATCTGAACTGTATTCGTTACGTTCAGACACAGTTACTGTATTTTCCAGGACTATAAGTCGCATTTTTGGGGGAAATTTGTTTGATAAAATCTAACACCAAGAACAGACATTTAATGTTAAAAGACAATTTAAAATAAAAATAGAATAGAGAACAACAGACTGAATAGGTGTACGGTATGCTAATGTATGCTAACGTATGCTAACATAACACATTCTTCTGATATTACATGATGCATAACAAAATGTAATCACATTTTACATGTAAAAGGCCTGATTGATTCCAAGGCTCCGTATACTACCCCCTAAACCCTTTAAAAATGATAAAAGTATACACATTTAGTATGAAATATGTATTTACTAAACCAGGGGTTGTCAAACTTTTTCGGCCCAGGTCCCCCTTGGAGGGGTGACATTTTTCCATGTCCCCCCTCATCCTGGCGATACTGAAAATGATAAAAAACCACTTCAACAATGATTATTATGAAACAATGATAACCTTTTTTAATAGTGCTTTTGTACAAACCAGCCACATTTTCAGGTATTATAATATAAATGAACACTTCAGAAACAACAATTTTAAATAATTTTAAAATAATAAACGGAACAAAAGACACACAAAACCGCGTGTGTGTGTGTGTGTGACAGACAGACAGACAGACAGACAGACAGACAGACAGAGACTTAATGAGAGGGATGATCTTGTCAAACTCAATATAACTATCAATGTACTTTCTCTTTTTAGGGTTAGGGCGTTTGTTTTTGTCATTGTCATTTTCATTGTCATTTCTTTTACCACTTCTTGAGGAACTTGGCGGACACAAAAATCGATCCATGTTCGCTGCAGGGTGGCTAAAAATAGCCTGTGACTCGCTCCGTCTCAATTTAGTCAAGCTGGCGTCAAACAGCGCTGTTACTTCCGCCCGCTCGCTACAAAATAAAACGTCCGCATTTCAAAATAAAACAGAAAAAAAAAACCGTGAATAATTTCGCGTACCCCCTGGACATGCGCCACGTCCCCCAAGGGGTCCGCGGACCCCAGTTTGAGAACCGTGGTACTAAACCATTGAAATGAACCAGACATGTAAATCATAGCATTGTTGTTGTTTTAGTTGTCAGTGCTTTTTGTCCATTTGGGTCAAACTTTCACCTTCAGTGTTCGTTAACGAACCAGTGTTCTGTCAAAATGTTCATTCCCATCACAATGAGCTGCCATCAGCCAAAATTAACAATAATCTCCACAAATTCACATTATTCCATCAATATATGTTACTTTGCATTTGGAAACGTTACTATTGATATCATATCATGTTCATAGGTAGCTTATTTTGACAGGTCTATTCACCATCATATAATGCTCCCATTATAAGTAGACTTTTTTTACATTTATTTTTCTAATATTGTATTTAGAGTTAGTTACTCAAAAGTATTGTTTATATCTGTTGAACTTACGTAAACAATAACACCCAGACAACTCATGTGCATAACGTTCATATCATACAAAACTTATTTAAATCTTAGATCAATATTCAATCTATCGTACACATGATTGATTATATATTTACTGGTCAAAGGTACGATAAAATAAATATACTTTAAAGTATTCCTGACGTCCAACACATCTGTCTGAGGATGAATGAAGTGACAGGTGCTTAGTGTTTCTGAGTGTTGTTATTATTTTGTACATTAAACAGAAGTCATCTTATTTCACTGTAGAATGTCAATAATACATGTGTATAGTGACAACAGAGGTATTGTATTTAATTGAATGGAATTGTCTTGTCCTCAGCTGTCTGGATGGACCAGTAACCTGGTGGACATCGTCATGGCGCACCACTTCAGCACCGTGAGTTTCTGCTTTTTCTCTGTCGACCTGAAAGTGTAAGTGATGCAGACGTTGGTAGATTTCCCAGGGTACCTTCATCTCATTTCACTTTTATAACAGACTTCTATTAATTATTCTATTTCTGTCTGTCTGATCCAGACGAGGGCTGCACGATATATAAAAAAAAAAAAACTGACATGGTGATTTATTTAAACGTTTTTTTTAACCCTGCAGTAGACAGAAACAGATTAGTGATCGACACTGAACATGTTTGACTTTATCCTTCTATAGTTAAAATAATGAAATAAAATTAATAATTAAAACCAAATAAATGTAAACAAGACAAATGTCTATGGAGCCAGGGTTTCTATTACCCTCATATAATAATATGTGGGTCAACAACCTTATGGGGACACTACTGGAGTGATGCTACAACTGGAAATTCAAAATGGACGCCATTGGACATGAAGGACTATCAGCGTGAGGACAGATCAGCTGACAGGGTCGTGTTAGAACTTTATCTTTAACTAGTTTTGATATTTGACGAATACATAAAGTTCTAATAGTAAAATGATGTAAATAAAAAATAAATAAAAATGTAAATAGATACAAATAAATAAAATGACTGATGTTCAGACTGAACCTAACGTGAACCAAACTCCACTGAACATCTTCTTAAACTCAGATGTTTTTGACCTTTGACCTTTTTGTGTTTGACGTGTTTGTTTTTATTTCTCAGGATGAACTGACGGAGAACCAGGAGCTGATCCAAACCTACCGCCTCCACATCGCCCAGGACATCAACCAGGACAACCTGGCTCTGTTCTGCGGCTCCTACCAGTAGTACGACACTTTGACCTTTGACCTCTGATTGTGCTGCTGTGAACGTACACTGACCCTGAGAAAGAGCTGGTTCTGAAGGAACAGTCACATGACCTCATTCACAGTCAAAATGAAGTGATGAACCACAGTCTGAACATTTAAACCCTCAGTTCATATAAAAAAAAACCAGTGGTTCTAGGTAGAACAAGCCCCACCCCCTTACACCTGTTCCCATCATGCAACTGAGGAACTAAGAACCCCCATGGACTAAACAGGTCCTAAAGTGACCCACATGGACTAAAGATGTCCTGAAGTGACCCACATGGACTAAACAGGTCCTAAAGTGACCCACATGGACTAAACAGGTCCTAAAGTGACCCACATTGACTAAACAGGTCCTGAAGTGACCCACATGGACTAAACAGGTCCTAAAGTGACCCACATGGACTAAACAGGTCCTAAAGTGACCCACATGGACTAAAGATGTCCTGAAGTGACCCACATGGACTAAACAGGTCCTAAAGTGACCCACATGGACTAAAGATGTCCTGAATTGACCCACATGGACTAAACAGGTCCTAAAGTGACCCACATGGACTAAACAGGTCCTAAAGTGACCCACATGGACTAAACAGTTGTTAGTGGATCATGTGACCCTGCAGACAGACGGTGTGTTTAGAAAAGACAGAACTCTGACGGACAGATGGACTTTCTCAGACATCAGATCCAGGTCTCAGGTTTGGGACCACATATGAAAGGTCACATGTGGACAAGTTTCTAACAGATTTAAATGTTTTTGTGCTTCAGCCGTCGGGACTTGGAGATCGAGCGACCCATCGTAGGTCTGAACGAGGACACGGTCAACACACTAACGTACGTGTTCCCACACTAACGTACGTGTTCCCAAACTAACGTACGCGTTCCCACACTAACGTACGCGTTCCCACACTAACGTACGCGTTCCCACACTAACGTACGCGTTCCCACACTAACGTACGCGTTCCCACACTAACGTACGCGTTCCCACACTAACGTACGCGTTCCCACACTAACGTACGCGTTCCCACACTAACGTACGCGTTCCCACACTAACGTACGCGTTCCCACACTAACGTACGCGTTCCCACACTAACGTACGTGTTTGCACACTAACGTACGCGTTCCCACACTAACGTACGCGTTCCCACACTAACGTACGTTTTCCCACACTAACGTACGTGTTCGCACACTAACGTACGCGTTCGCACACTAACGTACGCGTTCCCACACTAACGTACGCGTTCCCACACTAACTTACGCGTTCCCACACTAACGTACGCGTTCGCACACTAACGTACGCGTTCGCACACTAACGTACGCGTTCGCACACTAACGTACGCGTTCGCACACTAACGTACGCGTTCGCACACTAACGTACGCGTTCGCACACTAACGTACGCGTTCGCACACTAACGTACGCGTTCGCACACTAACGTACGCGTTCGCACACTAACGTACGCGTTCCCACACTAACGTACGCGTTCCCACACTAACGTACGCGTTCGCACACTAACGTACGCGTTCGCACACTAACGTACGCGTTCGCACACTAACGTACGCGTTCGCACACTAACGTACGCGTTCGCACACTAACGTACGCGTTCGCACACTAACGTACGCGTTCGCACACTAACGTACGCGTTCGCACACTAACGTACGCGTTCCCACACTAACGTACGCGTTCCCACACTAACGTACGCGTTCCCACACTAACGTACGCGTTCCCACACTAACGTACGCGTTCCCACACTAACGTACGCGTTCGCACACTAACGTACGCGTTCCCACACTAACGTACGCGTTCGCACACTAACGTACGCGTTCGCACACTAAGGTACGCGTTTCCACACTAACGTACGCGTTCCCACACTAACGTACGCGTTCGCACACTAACGTACGCGTTCGCACACTAACGTACGCGTTCGCACACTAACGTACGCGTTCCCACACTAACGTACGCGTCCCCACACTAACGTACGCGTTCCCACACTAACGTACGCGTTCCCACACTAACGTACGCGTTCCCACACTAACGTACGCGTTCCCACACTAACGTACGCGTTCCCACACTATTCGCACACTAACGTACGCGTTCGCACACTAACGTACGCGTTCGCACACTAACGTACGCGTCCCCACACTAACGTACGCGTTCCCACACTAACGTACGCGTCCCCACACTAACGTACGCGTTCCCACACTAACGTACGCGTTCCCACACTAACGTACGCGTTCCCACACTAACGTACGCGTTCCCACACTAACGTACGCGTTCCCACACTAACGTACGCGTTCCCACACTAACGTACGCGTTCGCACACTAACGTACGCGTTCCCACACTAACGCCTCCGTTCTGTGGAAGAAATATTTAGTCAATAATAATATCGTGATCCACATCAATGATAAAATCTGTAAGTTTGAAAAAGATATTTGAGTGTAACTGGAAATTTATACAAATGTAAATCGATTTAATCCACCTATCATTTGTTCATTTGTTTTTCGAAATGAAATAAAAAATAAAACGATGAAATAACTAATTTTTTCACTTTGTTTCCAAAACAAAAATGAAAAAAACTGAGAACGTCAATTTTCTGATTTATCCATGATTCATTTAAACACAAAAACACTTAATGACTAAATAGTTCTTCCACACATTTCTGTGTTCGAGTCCCCGCTTGGATCTGACAGTATGACCATGTGGTCCCTTCACTTCCAGATGCCCCGCCCTCCTGGTGGTCGGTGACACGTCCCCCGCTGTGGAGGCTGTGGTGAGTTTCTACAGCATTCAGTGGGTTCCTGCTAGAACTCTGGGTTCCTGCTAGAACAGCTTGTGAATGTTCTTGAATGTTCCAGGTGGAGTGTAATTCCAGGTTAAACCCGACCAAGACTACACTACTGAAGGTGAGACTCTGTCCATAAAGCTTCAACATCAGTCTGTCAGGGTTGGTACAAGTGCTTGAAATCCTTGAAAATGTTGTGTTTTCAAGGTCTGGAAAATGCTTAAATTTGAGTCGAAGTGCTTGAACATGTTTGTACTTGTAGCTGTGATGTGATTAATGTCAGGTACGTAAACAACTGATAGAAAAATCCACTTTTATGTCATATAGTAAATTCCAGGTTTTTCCAGGTCGACTCCAGGTACAGTTTGATGTGAACATTTAACAAGTGTCTTTTTTTCTTTTTTACATAATATCATGGACACCATTGGGATGAAATGTCAAACTAAATCATCCTGAGTAGAAGTTTTCCTCTGGAATTAGGGATGAGAAGATTATCTGATACGTATCAATACGTCGACACGTGCATTAGTTCAGTAAAATGACCAAAATAATTAATAAAATGGACAAAATACTTTAAAAAATTAATAAAACCTTCAGTAAAATGATGAAAATATTTAATAAATTATATATATATATAAATAATAAGTTACTACACCACTAAGACTTAAATAAGTAAAAAATACAATCAGATATGTTATGAGGTGACCCTCACATGTGGGTCATAACAGGGTTGACTTCAGTGTTAAGTCTTTTTTAAAACATTATTTTTTTTAACCCTTTGTGTGACGCTGCTGCTGCTGCTTGTTTTCTCAGATGGCCGACTGCGGAGGTCTGCCCCAGGTCGTCCAGGTGGGTGTCCCACACCGCCGCCACACTTTCACAACCCACATGGAAAAAATAATCCCATCAATCTCACATTTTAGTTTGTGTCCAGAATTTATAAAGATTGTGCGAAAATGAACTGTTTTGACCTCATTTAAATTCTGAAAAAAATAACATGAAGTTTTTAACAGAAGTTCACCCCAATACCAGAGGGTGAAAGTGTGAAAAATAAACCACCTGGGTATTTTTGAAAACAGACATTTGCCTTCGTTTGTGTCGGTCGTTTATACACAAACTAACTTTTCCTCTGAAAATACATCTGTATAAAAAATGTTCAGAAAACTGGTTTGAATTTGTGTATAAATAATAATAAAAAAACTCAAACAGCTTTACATTAGTGACACATTATTCATTCACTCTCACATGCTCCCTCTGGTGGTGGTTTGGGTTAGGGACGAGCCATGTACTTTATACTCTTTACATTTATATAAGTATTTGTACTTTATACTTTCTATATTTATATAAATATATGTACTTTATACTCTTTACATTTATATAAGTATTTGTACTTTATACTTTCTATATTTATATAAATATATGTACTTTATACTCTTTACATTTATATAAATATATGTACTTTATACTTTCTATATTTATATAAATATATGTACTTTATACTCTTTACATTTATATAAATATATGTACTTTATACTCTTTATATTTATATAAATATATGTACTTTATACTCTTTACATTTATATAAATATATGTACTTTATACTCTTTATATTTATATAAATATATGTACTTTATACTCTTTACATTTATATAAATATATGTACTTTATACTCTTTACATTTATATAAATATATGTACTTTATATTCTTTACATTTATATAAATATATGTACTTTATACTCTTTATATTTATATAAATATATGTACTTTATACTCTTTACATTTATATAAATATATGTACTTTATACTCTTTACATTTATATAAATATTTGTACTTTATACTCTTTACATTTATATAAATATTTGTACTTTATACTCTTTACATTTATATAAATATATGTACTTTATACTCTTTACATTTATATAAGTATTTGTACTTTATACTTTCTATATTTATATAAATATATGTACTTTATACTCTTTACATTTATATAAGTATTTGTACTTTATACTTTCTATATTTATATAAATATATGTACTTTATACTCTTTACATTTATATAAATATATGTACTTTATACTCTTTACATTTATATAAATATATGTACTTTATACTCTTTACATTTATATAAATATTTGTACTTTATACTCTTTACATTTATATAAATATATGTACTTTATACTCTTTACATTTATATAAATATATGTACTTTATACTCTTTACATTTATATAAATATATGTACTTTATACTCTTTACATTTATATAAATATATGTACTTTATACTCTTTACATTTATATAAATATATGTACTTTATACTCTTTACATTTATATAAATATTTGTACTTTATACTCTTTACATTTATATAAATATTTGTACTTTATACTCTTTACATTTATATAAATATTTGTACTTTATACTCTTTACATTTATATAAATATTTGTACTTTATACTCTTTACATTTATATAAATATATGTACTTTATACTCTTTACATTTATATAAATATATGTACTTTATACTCTTTACATTTATATAAATATATGTACTTTATACTCTTTACATTTATATAAATATTTGTACTTTATACTCTTTACATTTATATAAATATATGTACTTTATACTCTTTACATTTATATAAATATTTGTACTTTATACTCTTTACATTTATATAAATATTTGTACTTGTACTAAAGCCATGGTCATGTGACTCCCCCCTCACTCCCCCCTTCTCTCCCTCATGTCTCCACAGCCTGGGAAACTGGCCGAGGCCTTCAAGTACTTTGTTCAGGGCATGGGCTACAGTAAGTTTCACACTCGCACTCTTCTGTCCTGGTTTCGCAGATGTCGTTCAGGGGCGGGTCACATGACGGGTCACATGACTCCCCAGGACTGTTTACATACTAACACCTTTTGTGGTCAGCGTCTGTGTGTTTTCTGAGCTGAACTTCCTGTTGACGTGAGTGTAATGACAACTGTGACTTGAAAAGAGGCCCGTTGGCGGCGCCGGCTCCTGCGGCAGTCGCTCAACTCACCCCCCCACCCCCCCGCCCACCGCCGCCGGGGCTTGGACAGCAGCCAGCGGTGCTTGAAAAGCCTTTTTTTTTTGTCAACCTGGTCACGCAGAGGCCGCCTGTGTGTGAAGCTCTGTAGGTGATAACAGCCTTTTTCCTTTGTGCCTTTTGCAGTGTGTGGTCCCCACAACCCACAGTAGGTGTGTGAGCGTGTGTGAGCGTTAGCATGGCAGCCATGACAGTGGCTGCAGATCTGTTCCTGTTCAGTTCAGAGTGGGCGCAGAAATGCTTGTTGTGCTGTTCTTTTCTATCCAGATCTGTTTAATGATAAGAGACGACTTTATGGGGACATTTATGGTTCAGAATGAGTCGTATTCACAGGAAAGTAACGTGTGCATATTTGGGACGTTCATGTGTCTGGTTATAGTTGAGCATAAAATAAATATTGTCGAACTCTAAAACGAGTCCATTTGTTCTGTATTTTTTGCACTGTATAAAGTGCATTCATTGATAATGAACGTTTGTTTTTTTTCATATATCAGTATATATATATATATATATATATATATATATATATATATATATATATATATATATATATATATATAATCAGGACATTGAAAGTCCAAATTCCCAGTCACTAAGCACATCTATAATTAATCCATATATAAGCCACACTGTCATTTTTGGAGAAATTTAAAGTCTTTTAAGTGTCACCTTATAGTCCAGAAAATACGGTACTTATTGTGTGTTTGATATTTGTCAGAATACAAATCCAAAAATGACTTCAGTACGAATATGAATTTGTCAGATTTTCAGAAAGTGTCAAAAATATGTCATTACATTATCAGGACAAATGGACTCATTTTAGAGTTTGACAGAACAGTGAGAAACTTCTGGAACAAATGAATATTGTAAGTAAAGGTACCACTGTATTTATTTTATGCTCAACGACAACCTCAGACACATGCATATCCCAAATATGCACACGTTACTTTCCTGTAAATATGCTTAATTTTGTCCCATAAATGTCTCTGTCCGTCCACGTCCACAGTTAAACAGACTCCAGGTTTGGACAGTTATTCATCTGCACACGTTCAGATGATGCCTGCGTGTACGTCTGGAACACTTTTATTCTTTTATTCTCTTTGTTCCCAAACTTTTCACCATGAGAGTTCACTTCATCTTTGGGTTCAGGGCCCAATTATTGGGGGGGGGGGGGGTCTACAAAAGTTAGTTTTATTTTAGCAGTTCATCTAAAACAGTCAGGTACGAAAAAGAAACAAAACAAAGAAAATAAGGATCAGAGTCACCACTCTATATTTATATTTATATTTATATTTAACAGTTAATAACAGTTAATTTAATTCACTCAGTTCACTTTCCATCTGGATCATATGTCTGTTTTAAAACCACCTCCTGCAGTGTTACAACAGGCTCTGGGTTTGAATATATATGTTTAGTTTTTTTTTGTCAGGGTTAAAGGTTTGTTAAATGTTTCTTCCTTCTGTATTTTGTGCAAAAGGAAAAGTTTCTACAGATGTTTGAATTGAACCAAACTTTCAACAGCTTTGATTTTATCATTGACGCAGTTCCACTAGTTTACCCCCTTACTAGTTAATGTGTAAACTAGTACAGGTGTAAACTAGTACAGGTGTAAACTAGTACAGGTGTAAAGTAAAAAAAATGAGGTAGTTATTTTTCCTCTGGAAACTCTATAAGGTCCATATATTAATGTTTGGGCATTTATGTTTATTATACTTTAGTTTATACATGTGTTTATTATACTTTAGTTTATACATGTGTTTATTATACTTTAGTTTATACATGTGTTTATTATACTTTAGTTTATACATGTGTTTATTATACTTTAGTTTATACATGTGTGTTCCTACTGTTCCTTCTTTACTGAGTGTAGAGAATAAAGGCCATCTGACCCCCCCCCCAAGACCCCTGGGCACCAGCCATAATACGGCCCTGCTTGGGCGGAGTTAGTCTGGCAGTGCTTCAGACCCCCTCACCCCCCCTTGAACAAATGCCACGGCAGGATTAGAACAGATTAAAAAGAATGTTTCCACACAGTGTTGGAAAATCCCAGAGTTCCGCAGCATGTTTCTAGAAGCTTCTTTTCTCTCATTAACACGTCGTCACAGAGGGAAGTGGCTGCAGCGTCGGCTCTTTACTCGTCCACGCTGAAAACATGCTTTTCCTTTTCCAAACATCTCGACCTGTTTCATCAAAGCCTGTGAATCTTGACAGGAAGTGGGAAAAAAAACCCTGAAGAAGAAGAAGAAGCTCAGTTTTCCAACATTCATCCTTTTTTTTTTCCTTCTCTTTTCCTTTCTTTTACTGCTTCCAGTTCCCTACGTTCTTCTCAGTCACCTGAGCAACGAATCAGGTACCGGGTTCTCCAGTAGCTTTGAACCCCAGCGCCCTCAGGTCCTCCAGCAGATGAATGTGTGTTCGCTGTCATGTGTGTCAAACACCAGCTGAAATAAAAATGAAACCACAAAGTGAAAAGTAGAAATAAGTCAGAATCATGTTAGCTACGCCTTACTATCAGGAAAAGATTTCTGTTCTGCCCCAAAGGGAAGTATTTTTCAATCGTCACGCATAGACAATACATTATCCCGCTTATTCTGCAGGTTATTCCACTTTATTCCTGCGACAACTGGAACAGATAAAACAGCTGTTATAACGTAAACAATATTTACTTTAAAAGTGGAGTGATACGATACCGTCAATCATTGATCAATTAACAAACACAAAACAACGAAACGCAGATAATTCATCGAACCAGAAGTGAAGAGCAGTGTGAATGCATTATATATATATATATATATATATATATATATATATATGTATATATATATATATATATATATATATATATATATATATATATATATATATATATATGTGTATATATGTATATATATATATATGTGTGTGTGTGTATGGCTTCACTTAACAGTCGTATACAGTGCAATTAATCAATCCCATGTGCAATAGTATAAATAATATAAATAATATAAATAGTGTAAAGAGTATATATCGTGTGCATAGATTTTTTTTTTTTTTCTTGCTGTGCTGCTCTATTCTGTTCTGCTGTAAACCTGGAATTTCCCCAAGTGGGACTAATAAAGGACCCTCTTATCTTAACGAGCCTTATCTTAACGAGTCGTCCATTAAACGTCTTCAGATAAGAATAAGGTTGTTGTTTTTGTTTATATTTGTACTGATGTTTATGACACATATGACAGTGTATGTGTACGGAGCGTGTGCAGAGTGCGTCCAGGCTCCGCCCCTCGTTCCACATTCATCTGGGGCAGACTGTCCCGTTAGCATGACGGACCCTCTTTTTTGCATGAACCTGCTGCTTCTGCTTCCTGTCACTAAAACTGACTTTTATTCTTCCTGCTGTTTGTGCTGTTGTTATTTTCTGCTTTTTTTTGTCCCCACATCAGACAAATGTGTGCAGTGCTTTTCTGTTTTTCTAGTGGTTGGTTGGTTGGTCATGTGACACTATAGTTTGCATGGTAAGCACTTATTTTTTGCAGTGCTTTTTCTGGACGGATGTTAGTGTTCCCATGATGCACTGGGTCTGTGTGCACCGCCTGCCTTGAATATTAATGCACCTCCTCTCCCTCCCTCTCTCTCTGTCCCCCCCCCCCCCCCCATTATTCAGTGCCGTCAGCAGGAATGACTCGTCTGGCCCGCTCACGCACCACCTCCTCTTCCAGCATCACTTCCATGGACAGCAGTCGCAGCCGTAACAACCTCAACAGTCTCCTGGAGGGCAGCGGCGCCGGCGCCCTGGACACGTCTGGACCCCAGACCATGGAGGTGTCCTGCTAAAGCCACACCCACCCCCTGCACTGACCCCGCCCTCTATCCCTTCCCCTCCTCCCCCTCTCATTCTGCAGCTCAACGCCACGAGGATCTGTAATGAACTTATGTGATTTAGAAAAAGAGGATGTAATAAATATATTAACAGATGCATATTAAATATTCTGTCACATTCCCGTCAGAAAAAGCGAACAGTTTAGACGTGTGTTGTACATTTAAAAGCTCAAGCGTACCATCGACTCCGCTGTCCAACCTCCTCACCCTCTTGTATTTATTATTTTGTTCATGTCTTGGGTTTTAAATATCTTTCACTACACGTGTCCCAGGCGTCGGCTTTTGTTTAAATATGTTGTTTTGTTCTTGTAACTATTTTAATGGGTCTGTTCTGAACTTTTTAAACATGTGAGCGACACCGACAGTCACGTTTACACTAACGCACAGTTTAGTCAATGACGATTATTATTATTATTATTATTATTATTATTATTATTATTATTATTATTATTATTATTATTACTGTATAAACAGGAGCAGGTTTAGGATTCATGACGGTTTAGGTGGAGAACATGCACGAGCCACTGCATGTTCTAACACACACACACACACACACACTCTCATTTCCATGTCTTATGAGGACCAAGTTTGTAGTCATCACTTGTAGGTAACGTAGTCATTGGGTAGTGACTATAAACAGGTCTTTTAAAAACCAAAGGTTTTAATATTTCATTAAAAAAAGTAAATAAAATTAAATAAAAAATTATATAATTACAAACAATTCTAAATAAAATAACAAATAATAATAATAATAAAGTCAAAAAAACATTAGGAAGTGCAAAAAAAAAATTAAATAAATAAATTAAATAAATCAAATAAAAAATAATTCCAAAGTAATAGTAATAATAAAGAGTAAACACATCTTCAAACCTTTGAAAAATACACGTTTCACTTTGCACCGGTTTCCCTCGTGCTTCATGGGGACTTCTGAAAAAATCTAATCAAATAATGTATTCTTCACACAGATTTATAATTTTACTAGTGGGGACCTATGTTTATATTTAACCCCTTAACACCTGAATTTAAATGTACACAAGGTAAAACAAAAGGAAAAGTTGAATTAAGTGGAGGGAATTAATGTAACTATAGCTCATACAATAGATACATATTTGTGACAATAGGAATTAAGGGGTTGACCCTTGTGGGGACTTGAATTTTGGACCCCATGATATGATTATGTAAACATATCTATGTCCCCAGAAAGCTAGGAATACCAGCGTGCACACACACACACACACACACACACACACACACACACACACACACACACACACACACACACACACACACACTCCCAGTGCAGATCTGCTCCAGTGTTTAAAACGGTGTTGACTCTGTCGCTTGATGCTTTTTTTTTTTTTCTTTTAAATTCAGATCATGTCTTTTTCGTTCTTCTTTGTGTTTATGGTTTCATTGATTGTGCAGTAAAGTTTTAACAATTTAAAAAAGTGGTTTGGATATGAAAAGTCTGCTGATTGAACTCATTTATATTACTACTGAATAAAGCTACAACATCAACACACGTGTCGTTAGTTTAATTGATCACATTATTATCACTGTCACAGAATGAATGGTTTTTCATATATACTCATATCAACATGACGATCTGCACCAGCTTTTCAGTTCCCTCTGTTATAATGAAAAATAAGAATGAATAAAAAAAGGAAATAAATATAAATTGAAGTGACTGCACTAAGGAGCTCCTTTAGTGATAAAAGTATTGCAGGTCCTTCCTTCCTGCAGCTACAACCTACAATAATGTACAATTAACAGTAATAAATCTTGCAATTAATTAATTCCATGAGCAATAGTGTAAATAGCGGTTTATGTGAATGAGCGGGGGGGGGGGGGGTATTTGATGGACGTATCAGTAAATCAATCATTGTAAAGATGATCAATACAATGATTGGTCAGTGTTTTCCTCTGGTTCCACCCTCTAGACTGGACTAGAACATTCTATTTCAGTGATATGGGATCATGAAGAGGTTTTCGATCCATATGAAAGTCAACACATGACTTTTTCAGTAGTTATTCATTCCATTGAAACTGAATGAGAGGCAAGAAGAATGTATGAGTTAAAAAGGTGTCATGACTGATAAAGAAAAAAAGAGAGAAATTGTTGTAGATAAATGTAATTTTTAAAAAGAGAAATGGGAACTGGGCTCACAGGAGGGGGGGGGGGGACCAGAGTAAAAATGCTGATAATTAAATTAATGTGAAAAATAATCAACTATCCCTTTATGATTAATTTCTGTTTTATTCAATTTGCTTCTGGTTAAAATTGGATAAAACGGAAAATGGCCGTTATCTGTTTTTTCTATTATTCATTTAAACACAAAAAGGAAAAACTGTCAAAACACACCAATATCTATTTTTTCATTTTGGTTTTGGAAACAAATAATGAAGAAATAAGTTGAAAAACTAATGACACACATTTTCCATGTTTGAAATGAACATAGTTGAGTTATTGTTTAGCTTTAGTATTTACCTGATTGTCCAGTTATATATGAAGAAACCTGAAATAATAAAGCATTATCAGTGCAGACACGTCCTTGGTGAAACTAAAGGCAGACGGTCGTAAACTCTTATTTGATCTGAGGGAGTGATCTTTGCACTGGGTAACAACTACGGCCCTGGTCTCCATGGAAACAGACAATGGAGGAAGTTTACAAAGCAGTGACCTGCCACTCTGCCAGGAACACCAGCAGGAAGTCAGCGGTGACATGCCGAGGACGTCCACCTGTGGCTCTAACCCTAACCCTTAAATCCAGGTGAGCTGCTTTTTTTTTTTAATCGTTCCACAGAAACTTTCGACTTTCAGGTGGTTTTGGTATTTTTCATTTCCAAACGTGTCACCGTCGTGTTGTGACCAATTTTACCAGGACGTCATGTTTATCCCATAAAGACCCAGGACTGACTTCTGTCACAGTTCCAAAATGGATTTTTTTCTGTATTCAACATTTATTAAGTGATTGATTATTATTTATTATTATTTATTACTATTGAGTAGAGCTGTCGAATGAGCAAAATGTTTCATCATATGAATCACAGGAGTGTGTTGAATTAATTTATTAATTTAGCGCCACATATACAAACAAATACAACAAGTAAATAAGAAATAAATAACAAATACTATATACTGTAGAACAGTATAAATAAATAAATAAATATCGTGCACCAGAAGTCCCACCACCCCAAGAAATGTAACAGAGCAAATGTTAACAAGAACATAAGTAAAGTTAACAAAATGGGAAGGCTTCAATATCGGCTTAATGAGTGTCCATGCGTCAATCAGATCTAGAAACAGAGTAATTAACCTTCCATATCTGATTGGCGGAAGTTTAACCGTCAATCAGAGCTGGAAGAAAACTGTAAGACTAAATTAGCAGTGTGGAGTGTTGAAACTTCTGTATCTACTTGACTGTTACAGATGTTTAGTCATGCAGAGATAGAAGCGCTTGGTGTCTTGAATATAAGTTTGAGTAAGTTGCATCAGTTTGAAGTTGTACACAGAGGGCAACAACGTTGAACCTCTGAGAATCACATATAACTTAGCATTGTCAGACAAACTGTTGAAGGTAACAAAATGGCCAATTAAATCTGCAAGTTTGCCGAAAAAGTTCGATCTGTGATTGTTATACAATGGACAATGAAGCATGAAATGCAAAATAGATTTGCAACGGCACCCGTATCTACAGGAGGCACTGATAGAAAGTCCTCGAGTAAACAAACAAACAGATTCTCACCCCAATTCTTGACAAACAGATGTGTAGGAGGAGCCTTTGACAGTTCCTGATAAAACAAGACAACATTGATATTGTGAACTCTCCATTACAGTGGATTCTTCAGCAGTACAACCATGCCAAACCACGTCTGCATATTCAAGACAAGGACGAATAAATGTTTTGTAAATGGTTTCCAAAACTCAACGAGGTAATTTCAATTTCAATCCTCGAAGTACATTGACCTGTTTAGAAACTTTAGAAAACTGGTTATGCCAAGACATATTGGTAGTCAAAATAACTCCAATATGTTTATGAAGTGAAAGCAAATTGATTTTAGATGTTCCAAGATAATGAAGGGGGGGTGACTGACAGGAGATCTTTTAGCAGAGAATGTCATTTCCTCAGATTTAGATGGATTTAACTCCATCAACCATGTTTGGGACCAGGACAAAATTTTAGATAAATCAGAGTTTAGCCGATATGTCATTGACTACGTCAAGCAGAGAGGTATCATCCGCAAACAAAAAGGGTAAAGAGCTTGTTATTTACAGTGTCATTTATGTATATAATAAACAGCAATGGACCTAACACAGAACCTTGGGGAACACCTGCGCCGATCTTGGACCAGGGGGACGTCTGTCCATCGATAACCACTCTTTGAAATCGATCAGATAAATAACTGTAAATCCAATTTAACAAGGGACCATCAATTCTGTTTTGTTGTAGTTTAAAAATCAAACCAGAATGTCACACCTTGTCAAAGGTCCTTGAAAATTCAAGAAAAACAGAACAGACTTCTTTCCCTTCCTCAAAAGCTTTGAAGATGGTATGACAAATATAAACCAGCTGGCACACAGTTGAGTCACCATGTATAAACCCAGACTGAAGAGAATAGATGAAAAAAGATGATTATAAATATGTTTGTCAACTATTTTTTCAAGGACCTTCGACAAGGCAGGGAGTAATGATACAGGACGATAATTACATTTATCATGAGGATCACCTTTCTTGAAAATTGGAACGACGTTAGCCCATTTCCAAATCATGGGGAAAATTCCGTATGACAAAGATAAGTTGAATACATATGCTAATTTGTCAGATATTAGAGGTACAATAATTTTCAGAAAACAGTTATCAATATTGTCATATCCATAGGCCTTAGAGGTATCCAGGCCAGAGTCCTGCACGGTTCTGATTTTGACAAACCGCAACCGCTCGTACCCGTCATGTTCAAACCCGTATCCGACCCGTTTTCCGACGAAAAAAAAATTACAAATCCGCACCCGAACCGACCCGCTATAAATGAACCCGATATCCGAACCGAACCCGGAAGAAAATGTCAAACTTAAATACAAAATGTATTGCCACGAATATACTGAACAGTGACATAGCCAAGGCAGAGCCAAATAAAAATGTTGTTAAACAGTAGCAGACAAATAATAAACTAAAAAAATATTTTTATCCGTGAGCGCACGTGCACACACACACACACGCACACACACGCACACACACGCACACACACGCACACACACACACACACACACACACACAAAGAACAGTTTTTAGCCTATGAACCGCAAATTAGACCCGCGATCACCCGAACCGAACCCATATCCGACACAGCACAACATTTTTCACCCGTTTCGTGAAAATCTGCGGTTCACCCACGGGTCACCTGCGGTTACCCGAACCCATGCAGGACTCTGATCCAGGCTACTAATATAGAGCTCGACTTCTTCAGGTGTAGTGAAAACACAAGAAAGTCTTGCATCTGTAAAAGGGTATGAAAATCTGGTAGTGCAGCAGTGGATGTGTCAATTGAAGACTGGGAAATAAAGTAGTTGTTAAAAATACAGGCCTTCTGGTAAGAGTCAACAATGCAAGAATTACCTTCAGGAAGTGGAGGGATCGTTGTGTGATGTTTGGGACTATACAAACGTTTAACAACAGGGACTGTACCAAGTGAGATATTCAGCCTTGGCCTGTGTAATTACCAAAGAAAGTCTGTTCCAAATTTTACCATATTCTTCCCAGTCAGTAGAAAGGTTAGAAAGTTTAGCAACTTTATGGGACTTGTCACAGGAGTGCATAATTCAATTTAATTCAATTCAATTCAATTTTATTTATGAAGCCCTAAATCACAACAAAGTCGTCTCAGAGGGCTTTACAAAAACACAATCAACTACAGAAATACATGAAAAGTCCCAGGCATCCCCTGTCCTTAGACCCTCCCCCTGTCCTTAGACCCTCCCCCTGTCCTTAGACCCTCCTTCTCAGCAGAAAAAACTTCCAAACCCAGTGGGAAAAAGAAGAAATCTTGAGGAGAACCACATTGAAGGACAGATCCACTCCCATGGACAGACAGGCTATAGATGAACGTCCATTTATAAATGCAGGAAGGGGGGCTGGTCCAGACAGGCAGGGGCGGTGGTTATAGGTTATAAAAATGACAGAAACAGGTGTGAGAGAGAGAAAGAGAAGAAAGAACTCAGTGTCTGTACTTCCCCCAGCATTCTAACTCCTAGGGCAGCCTAGACTGAACTGTGACTCATACATCATGTGTACATGATGTATGAGTCACATCATTTTTAACTAACCTGACCATAGGCTTTCTCAAACAGGAATGTTTTAAGCCTAATTTTAAATGTAGAGACTGTTTCGGTGTTTTTAATATTGAAGGGAAGATGATTAAGTCGTTTAATTTGAGGGGACATCCAGGGTTTGTCATTAAATTTAATTACAATGGTTTTGTGGGCGATGCAGCGATCTTTGGCCACGAGAATAAGTTCACAAAGGTTCTTACTGGCTTCGTCAACTGTTTCACACTTGTAAACGTCATACCATATGGGATCATTTGAAAAGGCAAAAAGAGAATCATAGTTAGTATTCTTAAAATCCCAAATAGTACGTGAGTAAGGTCTAGGAACATAAACAAACAGTTTCATGTAACCAATTATGGGAGAGTGGTGACATCCGGACAAGGGAGCTAAAACGAGACAGTTAGAAAAAATGTGAGGAAAGTCCGTTAAAATTAAGTCAATTAAAGAAGGGGACTGTGATAAATCGCAAGTGAATTCCCTCACTATTTGTTAAAAATTTGCTAATTGGGTAGCTTGGTAAAGTTTTGCACCTGCATAATTTATTGGATCCAGGTACCACCACTCATTATGTTTTGCATTGAAATCGCCCTGATGACAGAGTCTGTAAATGAATCAATGAACTCATTAATTATGCAAACATTTTGTCCAGGTGGACGGTAGTAAGCAGCAAAAAGTATTTTGAAAGAACCAATCTTGAGTTCGAGCCAAATGGTTTCAATGGATTTTGGCTCAAGGTCACTGCGTCGTTTACGTGAAATAAGATTAGACACATAGATAAGGACCCCCCCACCATGACGATTGCGATCTTGTCGAAAGTGTAGCTGAAAACCAGCTAAAGAGATTTCATGTGACTCAATAGGGTCATCGAGCCAAGACTCAATTACTGCTATTATGTCTCATCTAAATTCGGCAACCAAGGCTGAAATTTAATTTAACTTACTACCTGCTACGATACTATTAACATTGACATGCATGAATGATAAAGACTTGTTGTTGCCTGGATACCTCGCGGGCATAGGATCAACAGTTATAAACAAGACATGTTTCTGAGAAAATAAGTGTCGAACCTCTTCGGCTATGCAGAATAAACAAAATTTCTTTCCGACTCTTACTAAAGAAGCATCAAGATGGCATTTCCGACATTCCGCTCCAGGCTGATAAAGCACAGCTGATTAAGTCCATGACTTCATTAGAATAGTGAATAAAAATTCAAATAAAAGAACAAAAAGCCGGGATGCACTGAGATACATGTAAATGCCAAGCCACAAAAGCACAGATAAGTGTGTATGTAGCACAGTATTTCTACCTTATCGTGGTTGAACCCACAGTATTTCTACCGTTAGCATAGCTTTTGTGGTGAATGCAGCTAAAGCACTTGTGTTTGGACCCACAGACACTAAAGTCAAAGCTGTCATTTGTGAGCGTTGTGGTGAATGTTGTCATGGGGACCGTTGTTGTCTGACAAGCATCATAGCGTGTCTACTTTAACCCTTTCATGTTAGCGTCATTGTTGCTAACGTCATGTCTTTACCACATCCTTTCCATATCTCTTCATATTCACTCCTTGTTTTTGACCAACTGTTGTATTTGTTCTCCTCAAACACACTTATCACTGAACTGTCACTTCCTGGTCTGGGTTCATGTTCACGTATGTCTGTTCCAAACACTTCTTCTTCGTCTGTTCGACTCAAAGACGTAAATGCTGATAAAAGGACACACTGCCCCCTGCAGTGTGATTCCTGTTCTATTAGACACAGCTCTGTGATAGAACTAACATCTACTTTTTCAACATCTTAATAATAAATGACGCTAGCTAAATAAAAAACTAGCGCTGGACAAAAATTAACCGTAGGCTACCCAGATGAAATGTATTATCTCTTATGGGAAATTTAATGACATACCGTAAATTCCGGACTATAAGCCACTACTTTTTTCCCAAACTTTCAACCTTGCGGCTTATTCAGTGATGCGGCCAATTTATGTAATTTTTCTAACGGCCACCAGAGGCGCTCGAGTAGAAAAGGTCAGATTTAGACCGGTGGAATATATGCGTCGAGGAAGACTGAATGAAAAAGGAGGGGCGGAACAAACGCGGGGTGACAGGTTTAAGTGGGGACCGGTAAAGGTGAAGGACAGACAAAAAAAAGGTGAAGAGGGGGTAAAAAGTTGCTTAAAGAAAAACCCGCGGCGGTGTGTGAGAGAAGACAGAGGCTCGACCAGACCCTGTGGATTATTTTTGCACGTTGGCACGAAGGAGTTTGACCTGAACTCTCTGCCAAAGATTAAAGTTATCACTGACTCTGCCATAGATGAGGCGAGGCGGCGACCAGCCACCTGTTTGTGGACGCGGCGGACAATAGTGGATATATATTTTTCCCTCCCTTACCTTTGGAAATATACACTTTTTTTTCCTTGGATTACTTTCAACGGGACCCGGACTCTGCAGGTCTGCATCAAACCTTAAGTATCATTTTGCCGGCTGTGATTTTTGGACTGTGGACTTTAATGAAGGACATTTAGTTTCATTCGCGGGACTTGAAGTCGGGTTTGGGTTAATTTTGTGTTTGTGTTACATGTTTTAATGTGGGCACATGCGGCTTATATACATGTGCGGCTTGTGTATGTACAAAATCGGTTTTCTTCTTAGAATGAGGTGGGTGTGGCTTATAATCAGGTGCGCTCTATAGTCCGGAAATTACGGTACTTCAAAAAACAGTGAAATATAAGGATTTTAAAGACCTTAAAAACCACATATTGTAAATAAAAATTTAATAGGAGCAGCACAGACCCTGTCATACACTTAAAATTAAACTCTGTTTTTTTTTCTTTTTTACAGTGTCATGGTTGTTTTTGTTCGACTCTTTTTTCTCAGACAGAACTTCATGGATTCCATCTTTTTCATGTTGACTTTTTGGTTCGTGGTCTTTTCATTCGCTGCACCGACTACAGAAAAACCAACAAACCCAGTTTTAACCCAGACACACGCTATAGCAGATGTGACGTCATCTGCACCCGAGACTGTTACTCCCACACCCACTAGAGCTCCCACACCCACTAGAGCTCCCACACCCACTAGATCTCCCACACCCACTAGAGCTCCCACACCCACTAGAGCTCCCACACCCACTAGAGCTCCCACACCCACTACAGCTCCCACACCCACTAGAGCTCCCACACCCACTAGAGCTCCCACACCCACTAGAGCTCCCACACCCACTACAGCTCCCACACCCACTAGAGCTCCCACACCCACTAGAGCTCCCACACCCACTACAACTCCCACACCCACTACAACTCCCACACCCACTGCAACTCCCACACCCACTACAGCTCCCACACCCACTACAGCTCCCACACCCACTACAGCTCCCACACCCACTACAACTCCCACACCCACTACAGCTCCCAAACCCACTACAACTCCCACACCTACTGCAACTCCCACACCCACTACAGCTCCCACACCCACTACAACTCCCACACCCACTACAGCTCCCAAACCCACTACAACTCCCACACCCACTGCAACTCCCACACCCACGACAGCTCCCACACCCACTACAACTCCACTAAGCAGCACCAGCCACACGTCGATCACAGCTGAGACCACCCAACCTGTCCAGACGTCCTCCACTGTTGACGGCAGGACAACTGCACACAGTAAGTGTTGAATACCAGAGAACAACTGTTGGTCCACTTCCTGTTTCACATTCCTTTCAACTATCAACATGTTAGAGCAGATACTACATGTGATGTTCGACTTTATTTTTGTCATAATTATGAAGGAGCAGCTCAACCCAATCAACCATAGGAATAAACAAACTAATGCCCACAGTGGAATATGTGCATTGTCATGGTGATGAGAACAGGAGCATGTGCAGAACATTATTATAACAACGGGAATAAACCAATGACTTTATTCGTGATTCAGTTTAAGTCAGAATTTTCTTATTTTCAACTGGAATTTACATGGTTCATCTGAAAGAGAAATTAAGTTTTATTCTGAATTAAACAGGAATAAAAACTCATGTAAACAGGGCCACAGGTAAAGAAAACCATTCTGGTACCCCATGGTGTGGAAAATAGGAAGTGAATGAAAAAAAAAACAACATATGAATATTGAACACTATGTTATTGTAAAAACAATATTTTCACTATTTATTACTTGTGCAGCCCGAATGAGGACTAATTTATTTTTTTGTTGTTGTACCACTAGGTTTGGGACTCAACACTGCAGAGAGGACTTTGACTATTGTCTTCTGTCTCATTCTGGGAGTTTGTGCCGTGGTCCTATTTCTGTTCATGTTTCACAGATGCAAACACAAACTCCAGTTTATACATCAACCTCTGAACAGTACAGAAAACACTGGTGGTACGTACCGCCACTTTATTTCTATCACTATATCTATAACTGATGGATTCTGTAATGATACTGATGTTTCAGCCGCTATTTGGTATCGGCCTGTTGCATCAGCTGATATGCACTTTTTTCTCTGCCATGATTTACTGACAGGGGAAAGAAAAGAAGAAAAAAAGAAAAGGGGGAAAGAACAAAAAAGAAAGAACATTAAAAAAAAAGTAAAGTAGAAAAAAAGAGAAAAAGGCAAAAAAAAAGAATCCTTTTTGCTCACAAGTTGGTGTGGGCCAGTCTGTGCCAGCGGGCCGGCTATCATCCCAGAACACCTAAAAATAGGACTTTATCTGCAAAATGCCAAACTAGCACTTTAAGAACAGCTACATTCATGTCAATTCATACACAATTGTACATTTGTGGACGCCCCATACATTGTTTTTTGCCCATAAAAGACTTCATTGCACCTCATCATTGAGGCATGACGCTTATTTATTTATTATTATTATTTTAATTTTAAACCTGTCTTGTCCTTCATCCTTAAAAGTACAATGTTAGTCTGGCTCCTTTTGGTGTTGAACTAATTAGCTTTGCCAAGAGAGACTTGATAACATGTAAGAGGGTTGGTTTAAAGGGACAGTTCAGTATTTTTCAGATGAATGTGTTTGTCATCAGTGTCTTTACTCTGGTGCACCCACACTGACTTACCCCCCACAGTGTCCTGTGAGCCCAGTTCTGGTCCAGTTCTGGTCAAAGCCAAAGTAGTCCCAGCAGGTTTTCTGGTGTCAACAAAATACAACATGTTTCTTCTCAAAACAGTATGTGTTGGAATGAGTGATTTATTTACATGACAAAACTGTCATGGAACAAAAACTCACTTAATTGCTTGGAGCTACTTTCTCTTAATAGCGATCAATGCGCTACCATTTAACTTCTGTGAGCAGTGGTTTGTCCAACTGAATGAAACTCACACATTGCCCCCCCCCCCCCCCCCCCCCGCATAACTCCAGTGAGCTGTAATTTAATTTAATCATTTCTTCCTTGTGCCTGTATCAACATTTACTGAAAAACTTTTTGAGTTATGTTGCACACAGACAAACAAACATAAATGCAGGCAAAAATATAAGTGGCGTTCCTTGGTGGAGTAATGAATGTTATTATCTGTCTGATGCAGCTACGCCTTCTGAAACACAAAAAGATATTTATGCAAATATTTGATTCTAATATTTGAGATTATGTCAAATGTTGAATTTGTCCAAAAGCCTTTTACCACTACTGTAAAGGTTGTGTTTTTTTTAAGATAAAAACACAGTAAAAAAAAACACAAACCCTACACAGATGCTCGACATTTGGTTTAGATTTTTTGGCTGCAGTAACTAAATTCCCTGATATTCTTCAACTTTACCTCTAAAAAACCCCTGGACTTCCTCTGTCTGGAACAGCCTTTATTTAAATTCCAACATTCTAGAATTTCCCTGACCAGTGAGGAACCCTGTTTATTTTAAGAAAGTTAAAAAAAAGTATTTCATTTTCAACAGATGCTTTCACCACAGACGATGACACGCTTGTTATTTCCGGCGGACTTTATGACGGCCATCCCATCTACGATAGCGTACCAACACCGAGAGCAGACGAGTCCCAGTTCCGCCTGGAGTTCCTTCATTAAAAGTGTTCAAGTATTGACTATCACCTTCTACTCTTATCCTTGGATTCACACTATTAATTTGAGTCCAAGAAACTAAAGGCCTATGAAAATCCAGTTGTATGCGGCAGTGTGACAGAAACTGGGGAAAAGGAAGAGGGTCAAAGGTGGTGCAGGACTGGAACATTTGACTTTTACTGTTAGAACACAAACACAAACATACATGACATCTATGGGGATGGGAACATAGAATACCACTTCCCACGTTAAACTGTCAATTTGAGCTGAATTACCATATTTTTCGGACTATAAGTCGCAATTTTTTTCATAGTTTGGCTGAGGGTGCGACTTATATGTGAAACACATTATGATAACCACAAGAGGGCGCCGTTGAGCATGTTCCTTATGCTATAGTTATTTGTTAAGTTAACATACCAGGCACGTTCTTAGTTCGTCATTTATGCATTATGTAATATTATCTGAATGTGTTACGTTAGCATACCGTACACTTATTCAGCCTGTTGTTCTCTATTCTATTTTTAGTTTAAATTGCCTTTCAAGATGAAATGTCTCTTGGTGATTTTATCAAATACATTTCCCCCCAAAAATCCAACTTATACTCCAGTGCGACTTGTATATATTTTTGCCTTCTTTATTGTGCATTTTTTGGCTGGTGCGACTTATAGTCCGGAAAATACAGTAATTCAATTTCATGTAAACAACAGTGAAGATAAATGACCGCACTAAACACTACTACAATAAACATTCCTTTTGTTGTTTTCAGTTTTTTGAAGCTTACAAACATATCTTGGAACCAGCAGGAAAACAAATGCCTGTATTGAATATATGCATGTTGAATAAATCTGCTCTCTGTCACATCTTCGTTCTATATAAATGTTCTGTGTATGGCCAACAGGTCAGTGACATTACAGAATGGGAACAGGAACACTGTACACCGCTTTATAGATCTGACCTTGACCTGGAGGCAAAGATTAGGCAAAGATTTTTTCACGGCTCTTCTTTTTTTTGTTGCAGCCTGTCACTGCGGTCCAACCGGCGTCTCTCATCCTTTTCATTGCAGCTTGCTTCAAGGATTTTCCTGGTGATTTATGACTGGCAGGACTCTGGCTCTGGAAAGAAGTTAGATTTACACTTTGTAAAGTGAAGTGATTGTTTTACACTGAAAATGCGTTAACATGATTTTCCAAAGAGTGTTGCACAAATGAGCTCATTACCTTAAATATTGAACTGACTTTGCCGTTTGCGTTGGGAAAACTGGGTACTGTTGTATTCATAAAGGTCTGTAAAGAAGGAAATAAGTTATTATTTTACTTTGTTTTAGGGGTGTAACAATGCACTCATTTTTACCAAAAGGTTTCAGTTTGGGGCCCTCGATACAATAACAATTCTAATAATAATAATTTAATCATTTAAATTTTTGAAAAATGGCCTGTACATGAGGGAATGGAAACTAATATTCATAGTTTAATATAATTATTGCAGGGTTAACATATAGAGACAAACAATCACTATCACATACACACCTATGGGTAATTTAGATTAGCCAGTTAATCTATCAGCGTTTGTGTTTGGATAGTGGGAGGAAACTGGAGTACCCAGAGAAAACCCACGCAGACATGAGGAGGATATGTAAACTCTACAAATGTCCTTTTGGCCCACAGGAAGTTACTGAGTGCACCCCCTCTACCCCCCTCCCGCCCTCACTGGTCTCTTTCGCTATTAAATGAAATAACCCTGAACCGAAAACACACCAAACCTACATTTTTCTGTGCCTTTACACCCAGAGAGCAAATAGTTCACATTTTCAAACTAATTTGAAATCAAAAATACTCACCAAAATGTCGCTTTGATCAGAGCTGTCAGAATGGGGGTCAAACACAGCGGTGCTTTTCCCCCAGCTCACAGGTTTCTCAGCAGACGGAGGAGTCACAATTCTGTACATCTGTGTAGAGGGAAAGTAAATA
The DNA here is from genome assembly GCA_020466265.1 of Siphamia tubifer. Taxonomy (NCBI): domain Eukaryota; kingdom Metazoa; phylum Chordata; class Actinopteri; order Kurtiformes; family Apogonidae; genus Siphamia; species Siphamia tubifer. The sequence goes on from CM035787.1 coordinate 54,038,443, forward strand.
TCAGTAAATATGATGAACATGTAATTAAGACAGAGATGTGTGAATAAAATGATGCATTACTTTGATCTGTGGTGATGGGACCCTGTTTGTAGCCCTTTTACTGGTTTTGCTGTCAGACTTCTGCTGGACTTCCTGTGTTCACACATTATCAGTATGAATTATAGAATTATATTAAAGTGTTATGAACGCTACAATGACAGAAAAACATCAAATAGACTTGTTGTATAACTTAGCTAGAACAGCACTCTGACAGTACCCCACCCCACTGACAACAGTGAATGAATCTCATTTAATAACAGCCTGTAAAGATTTTTTCCATCAAATTCTCAGCATCTAATCAGACCGAGCTCCTCATTTCCATATTCATGCAGACGCGCCAATAAAACATACTGCTGTTTGGAAAATACAAATCAAAACAGAAGGCGGCGATATTCAAATGAACAACAAAACTCAGCTTAATTTTGGACATTCATAATTACAGCATTTTCCAGAATATAAGGTACACTTAAAAGCCTTTAATTTTCTCCTGCACTTTATAATCCAGAGCCCCTTATATATTGATTAATTCTGGTTGGACTTAGCGACTTGAAGCCATTTTGTGTTGCTCACAGCGTGGAGTAAAACATACTATACATCCCATAATATTACAGCGTGTGTATAAGGACTGATATTTTGTGTTATAACTAAATATTTTTTTACACTTATTGTGAATACCCTAATGTTTGATTTAATGGAATAAGAGTGTTCTGTTACATGTTGTGTTACTTTATTTATTAGAATTGTGATGTTTATCTCCTGACCATGAAATTTTATCGCGCAATTTTCATGTTTTATCTCATATTTTTTTGTACTTTTTATCATGATATAAAAAGTACAAAAATTTTGTTTTATCTCAGGAATGTCGCTTTTTATTTAATAATTTTGACGTTTTTTAACCTTTGATTTAGCGGTATAATGCCCTATATACACGGGATAAGTATTATGTGTGGACCACTGGTAATTCGCAGTTAGCCTCGTACTTATGGCGCATTCCGACGGGCTAAACAAAAGTCTGTAATTCACACAAATTAGACATATTGACCGAATACATCGGTCATAATGTCACAACATCCTGTTTAGTCTCAATACATTAATAAGGTAGAATGAAAAAAAAGTATGCATAAGAATAAAGGGGGAAAATGTCATTCATAGGGATACAGTCTGTAAATTTGCTCCACACCTTCAAAATAAGAGTGGGGTCAGTGCAGATGGAAACAGTCTCCACTTCTTAGCAGAGACTTTCCTCTAGTAAACAACTGACTGAATCTATAGAAATAACTTCAGATAGTTGTAAATATTAAATAAAAATATATTGAACATAGTTATTATGAAAAATAGACCTGACCATATCTTCCTTTCCACATGCTGACATACAATTTCAGCCACTCCCTCCATTATTCACTCCAGAAAAAGACAACAGGCGCAGTTGAAATCACAAACACAGACAGACTTGAATTATGACTGGACGTCTGTTTTTTGCCAAAACACAGTAGAATTATTACTGTGCAAATCATGGACATGGTGCATTCGCACAGGACTAAGAACTCACACATTATTTTGAATTACCAGTGGTCCATAGGTAATACTGATCCCGTGCGAACTGTATTTTGTTACATAATCTGAGATAAAATGTGGTTTTAAAAGGCATTCAAGCGAGATACATCAATGATATTAAACCCGTATATTAAAATTAAAAGATACATTAAGATAAAAAAATGGTTTATTTCCTCAGACCCATTAAATGAGGAAGGTTTTATTAACGTGGATTTAAAATTGTTCACATTTGAGGCTGATTTCAGGTCAGTTCGTAGTTTGTTCCAGCAGCAGAACAGATAAAAGCTGCTTCATCATGTTTCCTTATGAACAGATAACCTATTACAGGGTTCATACACACTTTAACAAATACTTTTCCATGACTCTGTACTCCTAAAAATGCCAGTGGACTTTAAACAATCAGAATAAGAAGTACAATAACATAAATGACAATTTGTGGTTCAACATTAAATTAACATTTATGTTCACGTCCCAGTGAAGACACACACTGTTAAATCCACACTTTCCTGACATTTATATTTAATTTGGGCAGATTTTAGTCCATACCCACTTCACCACATGAGGCAGGATCAAAGTACTCACCTTCTGTACTACAATAGAAGTACAGCTACTTGTGTGAAAAAAATACTCTGGTAAAAGTAGAAGTACTGATTCAATTCTGTTACTGAAGTAAAAGATAAAAAGTACAACTTCTCAACTGTAATAAAGTAAAACTGCATTTTTGCTGCTATGGATGAAATATTTATTTAACCATGAAAAACCAGAAAAATGTTAAAAATATCCAAAAATAAATCCTTTAAAAGTGGGTTACTGTGTAGATGATGTGGTGCTCAGTTTAGTGGGTATGGACAGGACATTTAGGAAAAATTCAAGAGTCACGAATAGGAGATTATGAGATTAAAAACATTAAAATCATGAGATAAAAATTCTAATTTATGAGGATAAAAATTTAAAATATGAGAAAAGAACTAAAATTATGAGATAAAAAGTAAAAATTATGAGAAAAAAGTCATAATTATGATATAGTCAATTTCTGATTTAAGACTTCTTTGTCATACTGTCACATTTGTCTAGTTTGAAAAAGCAGTGAGTCTATTCTGAGGATGTATCAAGTACAGATATTTATATAAATGTAAAGAATATAAAGTACATATATTTATATAAATGTAAAGAGTATAAAGTACATATATTTATATAAATGTAAAGAGTATAAAGTACATATATTTATATAAATGTAAAGAGTATAAAGTACATATATTTATATAAATGTAAAGAGTATAAAGTACATATATTTATATAAATGTAAAGAGTATAAAGTACATATATTTATATAAATGTAAAGAGTATAAAGTACATATATTTATATAAATGTAAAGAGTATAATGTACAGATAATTATACCAAAATGTAGGGAGTAAAAGTAAAAAGTTGTCAGAAAAATAAATACTAAAGTAAAGTACAGATACCTAAAAACTGTACTTAAGTACAGTAATGGAAGTACTTCCACCTCTGCAAATTGTGTCTAATTTTCTTTGTACATTTCAGGTTGTTGACATTTGTTCAGGTTATTACCAACTGACTATAAACCAACTCACAGTCTTTCCCAGAACTGTCGCAGTCCAATCATCATTAGTGGAATAAAGAGTTTTCCTTGGCTGGAACAAATCAGACTTGTAGTTTTTTGAAGAGGTTTGGGGTTGAGTGAGTGGTGACTAGAATAGAAAAACAAACATTAATTACGCGTTTAAAATCTACATTTTCTTTTACTTTTATACATGTTTCATACAAAATGTGTATACTTTTATTATTTTTAAAGTGTAATATGAAAGGTTTTTTTATCCTGAAATTTAGACTTCGTATTGTTCAGAAAGTAATTTTATAACACCTGTGTGAAAATGACCATGATCCATAAACCATATCTTGTGAATGAGACATAGTGAGAGCATTTTAAGAGTCAAGATGGTGAAATATTACCTCTGCCAAGGAGCTTATGTTTTTGCCAGCGTTTATCTGTTTGACTGTGTTCAAGATAACTCGAAAACTTATGGACGGATTTTGATAAAATTTTCAGGGTAGGTTGGTAATGGGGGGATCAGGAAATGATTAGATTTTGGTGGTGATCCGGGGAGGGGGGGGCTATATCTTAGTGGAGGTCTGCACTCTCAGAGTGCTTTTCTAGTTGTGTTTGTGTTGGTTGTGTGAACTCCAGCCTGTCAGGACATCATGTTCATCATTTTCCTAGTAGAAAAAGTAAGTAGTTTTGGGCAGTTTTGTGCAGATGAAGACAGTGGACTTCACAGCTGCATCTGTCATCATTCACTGGTTCATTAGTGGATGTAATTTTAGTCTGGAGTGTTATCATCCTGGGGATGTAATGGAGTACACCATGGTTTGATGTAGACTACGTACTAGCATTAGGGAGGACATTTACCATGATTTGTTTTCACTGTCATGGCTGCTGCAACAGCCTGTCACCATAGTAACAGAGCAGTTAACTATGTTCAAAGTATGTGTAAAGTAATGATGGTTGTTACAGCAGAGTATACAGAGTACATTTATTACACTAAGAAGGTAAACATGCCCAATGTAAACTCATAGCATTAGCTGCTGTGCTACAACTGCATACACCAGGTTTTTTGGCCAATTCAGCATTAATTATTAACCTCTATCTCTCTCCTTTGCCCATCATTCCTGTGTCTGTCCCTCTCTCTATTGCCCTGGCCTCTCTCTCTCCACTGTGGTGCAAAATTACAGGGCTGTGGTCCATTGTAAACACTATCTGTTCTTGTCTCCTCCATGTTGTCAGTATACACTGTAGCTAGCTTGATCTTGCGGGGCTGCCTCCTGCTACGTAACTTCCAGCCACTCCGTTTTTGAACAGGGATGCTTTTTCTTCACATTTTTGATTAAAAAAGTGTTCATTGCAGTTTCTTTATTGACACCCTGATATTTTATCATTTATACACACTATGATCCATGGTAGTGTCTAACCTGCATGTTGCCCTGTAAAGGGTTTAGGGGGTAGGTAGTATTGGGGCCTTGAAATGAATCAAGCCTTTTACTCTATTCACGAAACATTCACAGTACTAAACCACTTATGGAATGAATGAATTTTGTAAGTTGAGGTACCACTGTATAAGAGGTAAAGAATCACATCTGTGTGTCCTAGTGTGTTTACGTATTCATACCTTGTTCTTTGGTGTCGACAGCTGAGCAGTTTTCACGTCTGATTGTTTTTCCTTTAAATGAGTGAGCTCCTTCTGTAGTTTTTCCTGTTCACAATAAAAAAAGTACTTGTCAGAACAAAATGGCTCTGAAAATACTGTCTATGGAGCATATATGTGTAAAATGCCTGGAATAAAGTGTAACTGATGTAAACGAAGGAACCTTGTCTTTTATTTCGCCAGTCAGCTGTTTCTTCAGAGAAACATTTTCTGCCTTGTGTTTAAAAAGCTCCAACTCCTGTCCAAATTAAAACAATGTGGTTATCATCAAATTGTTTTAGGTGTAAATACGAGGGCTGTCAAATTAAAATTTTTAATCAGATCAATCAATTCACTTTGAATTAATTACAATTAATTATGATCAAAACACTTTGTGTTGGTTGACTGTTTTGTCTGTTTTCTTTGGGGTATTTTGTACTCAAATTACCCGCAAAATACACAAAAATACATTAAGACACAAAAAACGCAGAGAAAAACACATACAAAACATGCTAAAATCCACAAAACTTCACGAAAATAGTAATGATAAATCAAACACTCAAAAACTCTTTTAAAATACAGGGAAAAAAACACCACAAAATGTGATAAAATATCCAAAACATATGCAAAATGTGAATATATATGTAATTAACATGTTTATTCAACACCTTCAACAGTTTCAAGAAAAGTGTTTGATTGAATCGTGTTAAAATGTTTATTCAGATTAATCTGCATTCATTTTCACAGACCTAATAAATACATTAAAAGTTTGTGTGTTTCTTGACCGTACCAATGATTTCCCATGGGCAAAAGCTTCTGTCTCTTTTCTCTTGTACTCATCGAGTTTCGCATCCTTTTCTTCGACCAACCTGTCGTATTGGCTCTGGTAATGGCAAATTTAATAATAATACATCACTTTTACATAGCACTTTTCTAAATACTCAAAGACGCTCAAGTTAAGTCACTTCTAATGCAATAAGCACTTCGATGTTCAAGGCAGGTTTAATACACAGCAAAACCAAACTCTGCAGATACTCTACCTTATTTTTTTCCATCAGAGTGACCATGTCTGTTATTTTACACTGGCACTTGAATTCTGAATCCTCCTTTATCTTGATGGCCTCTGTCGCTGTCAATCTGAGCTTTTGTACCTGTAGGACAGTGTAATTTATGTCTCCATACATGTGAAGTGTACACCACATATAACAAGGGTTAGTGGGAATTTAGGATCATTCCTCCAGAAGAACCTTAACTCAGTCTCTAATTCTAATTGTGGCTCTAGAACACTAACCCTGGCTCTTAGTCTGCGCTCTAAAAGTGGCAGAGGCAGAGGTGGGCAATGTACTCATATTCTGTACTTCAGTAGAAATACATAATTTGTGTAGAAAAATACTCTGGTAAAAGTAGAAGTACTGATTCAACTCCTTTACTGAAGTAAAAGTAAAAAAGTACAACTTCTCAATTGTAATAAAGTAAAAAGTAAAACTGCATATTTTTTTGCTATGGATGAAATAATACTTAAGTAGGAAAAACCTGAAAAATGTAAACAAAAAACAAAAAACAAAAAAAACATATATATATATATATATATATCAAAAAATAAACCCTTTAAAAGTGAGTTACTGCGTAGATTATGTGTTTTATTGGGTCATGGTACTCAGTTTTGTGGGTATGGAAAAAATTATTTAGGAAAAATTCAAAAGTCATAAATATGAGTTAAAAAAATGAATAATTATAAAAAAAATTGAAATCATTAGATAAAAGTCAAAAGTAGGAGATCAAAAAGTCAATATTATGAGGTAAGAAATGGATAATTATAAGAAGGTACAGATATTTATACAAAAATGTAGGGAGTAAAAGTAAAAAGTTGCCAGAAAAGTAAATACTCAAGTAAAGTACAGATACCTAAAAACTGTACTTAAGTACGGTAAAGAAAGTACTTCTACTTAGTTACTTCCACCTGTGTTTAAAGGTCAGGACTGTGTGCAGTCCAGTTCATCACATCAAACTCTCATCCATGTGTTAATGGACCTTACTTTGCGCACTGGTACACAGTCATGTTGGAATAAGAAGGGGTCATCCCTAAACTGTTCACATAAACTTGGGATCATGGAAATGTCTAAAATGTCTTGGTGTTGAAGCACTTATTGGACAACACATCCTTTCCACTGGTAAGGTTTAGCTGTGGAAAAGCTGTGACAGATGAATCCTTCTGACACACCATACATTTATGCAGAACAAATCATCATCACCATCACATTAGACTTAAGTCTCCCTCTGCACACAGCTGCACAACACTGCATTATCATATTAAAGCCTATGGATTATGAAGGGGATGTCAAGTTCATATCTGAGTCAAGGCAGGTGAGTGAATACTTGTGGCAATATAGTGTATATGATTAAAAAATAAATAAAAATCAAGTATTACCTCATTCTCAAGCTCTGCTGCAAACACTGATTTGGACTCAAGTTCCTTCAGCAGTTTCTGATGATCTTCCTCATTTAGTCTTTTAAGGTTCTGGGTTTGTTCATGGAGACTGTTGATCTGGAGAACAAGACACATCTGCATTACACAATTTATACTCAAAAAAAATTCTAAATCTGACCAAGTGTATTAGTCTCATTTTTAGTTGAAATATGTGATCAGATTAAAATCAGACAGAAGCACCTACAGAGGAACTTTTCAGTCAGATAGAAGAACTGATTTATTTACTTAACTAATCTGATTTCAAGAAATGTTACCAGGATCATTTTCACTTGTTCCACTAGCTGATTTTATTTTTACTTGAAATACTTAAAAAAAAAAAACTCTACCAATGGAACAAATGGTTCCATTTTCCAGTTCTATTGTCTAACATTAAATTCTTACGTCACTGAAAAGTTCCTCTGTTGGTCTGTTTGAATTTAAGTGTGAGGATGAGCTATGATAATAAACAGAATGGATTAGATTTATATAGAGCTTTTTTGGCCACCCAAAGCACTTCACACAAGTGATCCATTATTCAGTCACTCTCACATGCACCCTCTGGGGGTGGTAAACTACATACATAAAAACTACTACATACACTGACAGAAGCGTGGCAGCCATTTTGTGCCTACAGCCCCTCCCACCACCAAACATTCATACACCAGTGTGAGTGACACTGGAGGGAGGAGGGTGAAGTGTCTTTGCCCAAGGACTAGACTAGTCCTGACTGAGCGGGAGTCAAACCACCAACCCTTCAGTTAATGGATGACCCGCTCTACCAACTGAGCCATGGTCACCCCATGTCCCACATCTGGACAGGAAATGACTGACAAGACACAAACACCCTTGGTCAGATGGGGTTTTTTTTCAGTGTAGTTTGAGTCATTACACGATAAAACATTTTTTTAACACATATAGCAAGAACTAGGGAAGGAAGCACAGCCGTACCTCATTTTGTTGTTGATGGGAATGTGCAATCTCCTTTGCAATTTGTTTTTGGAGTATTTTATTCTGAAATGAGAAACAGCAGCTGCAAAAGTATAGTACCATCCACTATATTGGATTAGAATCATCTCAATGTCATTACAAACCTCTTTCTGATATTCCTCCTTGTTTTTAAGTTTAGTTTCAAACTTTTTCTTGAGATTAGACAACTGAAACCAAAACAATTCCCTATTAGTTCCAGGAAATAAATAAATGATTGACTGAATTAATGTGTACTGGTGTTTCGTCTAACAGTTGTTATAATGTGCCACCTTTGCTTCTGCAGATTTGATCTGTTTTTCTTTTTTTGTCATTTCATTCTGCAGATCCTGCCACTGCACGAAGGTAAACATTTTTTAATTATCAGTATTTTTATGGATGAATAGCATGTTTTTTGTTTTTGTAAATTGGTATTACTAGTAACTGCAATAGCATCCTTACATTATCTTCAATTGTCATCTGAAAGGTCTCTATTTCTTGGTATTTTCCGTGGAATACGTCTTTAAAGGCATTCATTTCATTTCTGTTTAACAGGAAAAAATAATCAAAGTGTCAAAAAATGAAGCATATTTAAAAATAAATAACCCCCCCCCACCACCACACACACACAAATCTGTAAAATATAAACTGACCGCAACTGTTGGTTTTCTTCTTCGAGTCTTTCAGTTTCTTTTGTGAGCTTCACTGCTTTGTCTTCACTCACCTAGGCAAGTTTTACAATGTGTCAATGTGATAAGAGACAAAACAAAATGATACATTTCAAACTGTTGTGTTGTATTAATCAGATGCTCCAGGATTTTGCGATGTTGCGATCTGCAACTTCAACGCAAATTCAGCCAACCCCGTTAATTCAGCTCGATGTTGTAATTTTAACCGATCACTGTGAGTTTCCCACAAAATGTAACCAATCATTTGCAACGTCTTGAGCTGCTCCTTCTGCCTTTTCCTGTTTACCTTACAGTACGAAGAAACGTGTGCGGCCAACAGTTTACACTTGACGACTAAAATGATGCACTAGTACCAACAGGTGTATTTGGCAGAGTACTTTTCCTGCTGTATATTTGTCATCCAGGTAATATTTTATTTGTCATATTTGAAAGGTTGTCTTTGTCATGATTCTGGATTTCATCATGTGAGTTTCTGTTAGTCCTCCTGTGTTCTTTTATTTATTTTTTGTCTTTGTTGGAGTCCTGGGCTTTTATTTTGTTATGTGGGTCTGTCTAGTTTTGCTTCCTGTCACTGATGTTTTCTTCCCATCTTGTAATCTGCATGATTGAGTCCACCTGTCCCCTTCGCTATATAAGTGTGGTGTGTGTGTTTGTCCGACACTAGTTTGTCTGTTGCTGTGCACCCATATGAGTGTTCTATTCCTGTATCTTGGCTTTTCCATGTATGACCTTTTTCTGGATCTCTGGGATTTGTCTGTTGTCTGTTCACTATCTGCTTTGGTATTTGTCTTGGCTTTTTTGTTATCGGACGTCAACTTCATACTCGACCCTGAAACTGTCTCATCCCTTTCGCATTCCTTCATTGGACCAATTACCTGGATTGACTATGGTCAGCATACTGACGTGAATTGGATTGTGTTTTCAGTTATTGGACACTTGGTTTTGACCCCTGCCCGTTTACTGATCAACCTTTAGCCTTGTCCCTCTACCGTCACACACAGATTGACCGTACATCAGCAGATCCATCATCGTACACATTTTTATTTAATAAAAGTGTTAATACTGAAATCCTGTGTCAGAGTCTTGCATTTGGGTCCCTCTGTTGTGTTAGCTCGTTACAGTCTTAATATCTCAGTATCTTTGTTCTATTTTTGTCAAACTGCCTCCACTACACAGTACACAGTACTAGTAATGTTTTTTTGACCGGCTGAGACATTTATATTATGTTTTATAACTTCGTGTAGTGTTTTGAGGTCATATGAACTTTAAGCTTTGAACCAACAGGTGCATTTGGAAAAAATATATATTTTGTTGTATTTTTGTAATCCTCATAATCATTTATTTTCCATCTGGGTAAAAGGTAGTTTTCAGGACCATATCACTATGACTTTGAATTAGTTTTCCAAGAACTAAATATTTGAAATATTATTTAATTTTAATTACAAAAACGGAAAATCACAACTATTTATCGCAACTTTGACTTCCTCCCACAACAAAAACCTAAAAACCACCGCAACTTTCAGCGTAGTTTTTCAGAAAAGCTCATGAAACATCAGACATTTTTGGATGAAAAACAATCTGAAAAAAGGCCTGAGAAATCCTGGAGGGACTGAGAAATGAAAACAGTTGATGGTGTTCGACTGAGGAGCCCAGACCTTCATGTTTGCCTCCAGAGTCTTAGTGTTGAAGGATCCACTGTCAAACTGCTGTTGAATAGCATTCTTTACAGAGCGGAGTTCATTAAAGCTGGACAACAGCTCTTCATATTTGGATCTTTAAAAAACAAACAAACAAACAAGTAAACAATTTAAGAATCACATAGTTTGACACACTGTGTGTCTGTAGAATAAAAAAACTCACTTATGACATTTGATTTCTTTCCTCAATTGTTCTGTCTCAAATGTCTTTTCCTCATTTTGCTTTTTCTCATTAAAGAATTGCTCATTGAGCTCTTGCACTTGGACCTGATGGTATCATAAATACAAAAGCAAAAGAGCCACTGACACATGACAGACATTACGACTACATTTAATATTCAACAGTAAGTAAAAAATGAAAACTGGTTTAATAACCTCAGTCACAGTAAGCTTGGTTTTGGCATCTTCCTGTAGCTTTATAGCCTCTTCATAAGCCTTCTTCAGTAGGTCATTTTCAGCAAAGGCCATGTTTAGTTTATTCTGTAGATACAAAAATAAAAGAATAAAATGAATAAATTCCCTCAATATGTTTTAAATGGAATCATTCAAAGACAAATATGTATCTTAATCACCTGAAGTTCCTGAGTTTCCTCAGTTTTCTTTGAAAGCCCTGCTCCAAGTTCCTCTACTCTGCCATTCATGGACTGAATAGACTTGGATTTTATGTCCTAAAAAACAATTTATTGCAAATGTCATTATCTGTCTTGCATGTCATTAGGACAATAGGGAAAAACCATAACACTTTAGAGTTCATAACACATTCATAGCAGCTGTCATACACTGCACATAAAATATTCATAACTGTTTCATGAGACATGACTCAACATTCATACCAAACCTTTCATGAATGTGGAAGACATAAAGACAACAACTTTTCAAAATGAAAGTCCTACAATCACAAAACAGCACCACTGTTTTTCAAATACATATTTTAATAATTTTGTGAAATGTACTTCATGCCTTACAGGACTCCAGAAAACATGCCTATGTCCCGCTCCTGTGACCACACCTCTCCCACAAGAGGCAGTCAAATAATGACCCGCACCACATGCTTTTGCACCCACGGAGTCCCGTCCTGTTGCAGGCCTCTACCTGGAATGGTTGGACATTCCCATTATCAAAACATTATTAAACAAATTGGCACTGGACTGGAATAGATTCAGATGTGATATGATGGTAAGAGGTTTGGGGGGAAAAAATGGCAGTACTGCTTTGTGATAGTTGGACTTTTATTTTTGAAAAGGTGTCATCGTTCTGTCTTCCACATTCATGAAAGGTTTGGTATGAATGTGAGTCATGTCTTATGAAACAGTCATGAATGTTTTATGTGCAGTTTATGACAGCTGCTATGAATGTGTTATGAACTCACCTGTCAAATAAAGTGTTACCAAAACACTCTACATTAATGAAACTGAAATGTACACTTTACCACTTGTTTTTCTAGAGTTTTGATGTGCTCATCTTGTTTTGCCTTCTGCTCTAGAGTTTCTCCTGGTAAAGGAAAATACAATAGACTTTTGATAAACCACCAGAAATATGCTTTCATTCACATTGTGCGCAGCAGTACTTGCCAAAAAGTTTGTTGCTCCTTTCAAATTCCATTTTATTTTTTACAGTTTCATCCTCAAATTCCTTGGCCCTTCAAGTAAACATTCCAGGACAAGTTTCAATAAAACACCTTTTAGTTTAATGTGAAAATTGTGTGTTTTCAGGAGTTATTAGACCTCTGTGTCTCTGCTGCTAATGATTTCTGCAGCTCCTTGATGGTTCTCTGCATCTGCTCCAACTCCTCTGACAGTTCAACTTTTATTCTCTTAAGTTCTTGTAAGCTTGAGTCTTTGCTTTGAATCATCTGCACATATTCTTCTTTATTTTGTGCCAGAAGTGCAGCAACAGCTTCCTGATTTCTCTGTAAATTTGAGGTAAATGTTACTCCAAACACTGTATCAGTGTAAATCCAGCAGACAAATAGATTTGATACTTACCTTACTCTCCTGACACTGCTGTTCTGCATTTTGCAGTTTTTGAATCAGGGATTCATTTTCAGCATTTGAGCTCTGAAGATGTTCATATTGTTTTTCTGTTGAGATAATGTACATTTACTGTCTAAGATATTTATTATGTCTGTGTATTGTTTTAGTCAGAGGAAGTAGTGGAAGTATAGAAGTACTTCCTTTACTGTACTTAAGTACAGTTTTTCAGTATCTATACTTTACTTGAGTATTTATTTTTCCATCAACTTTTTTCCTACATTTTTGTATAAATATCTGAGAATAGATTTATTACTTTTTCAAACTAGACAAACATGACAGTATGAAAAAAATATGAAATTATGATTTACTATATCATAATTTTGACTTTTTATCTCATAATTCAGATTTTTTTTTTCATAATTTTGACTTCATCTCACGATTTACTTTTTTTTTTTTAAAAATCTGATAATTCTGCCTTTAAAAAATGTCCTATTCATGACTTTTTACATTTTTCCTAAATGTCCTGTCCATACCCATTAAACTGAGTACCATGACCCAATAAAACACATCATCTACACAGTAACCCACTTTTAAAGGTTATATTGTTTGGATATTTTTGAAAATTTTCAGGTTTTCCTGCTTAATTAAGTATTATTTCATCCAGAGCAAAAAAAAAAAGCAGTTTTATTTTTTACTTTATTACAATTGATAAGTTATACTTTTTTAGTTTTCCACACAGGAGATAGTCCTGTTCATGTGGATGTGGCTATAACAGGGATGCGAAGATTATCCAATTTTTCCTCTTTTTCCCGCAAACAGAGAACAAACAGCTGTGGGGCAGAAATACTGGAAATGAGCCATGCTTATTGTTTACATCTAGCTCCCATAATTCCTTGCACTGCAGCACTTTGGTGTGACTTGCCTGGAACGCAAGAGTTGCGAGTCATGGTTTGAAGTTGTGACTTACAGACTCAAAAACATGCGTGGAATGCAGTAGAAGATTCTAAATTACAGATTTTGAAATAGAATTAGAGTCGTACTCATGCCATCTTCCAGTGTTTTGTAGTGTTCTTTGGTTTGATGGAGGTCAGATAAGATCTTCTGTATTTCATTTTCCTTGACTCTCAGTGTTGTCTGGAGCTCTTCAACCTATGGATTCAGTGTTTTAACTGAAATTGTTTCCCAATTTATGGCCTTCCCTTGTAAAACTGATTACACTTACTAACCTCTTTCTCTTTCATGGTGTACTCTCGATCGTATTTCTCTTTTAGATCATCAAACTGCATTTGTAATTCTTCTTTAGCTGAAAAAACAATGAGAGAACATTTAATTTTCTTTCTTCATATACACTGTAAACCTGAATAAATTAGCAGAACTAAAAAAATGTAAGGCAACGATTGCCTCAATTATTCCAGAGTTTAAAATGTAGATGCTTATTAAAGTATACATAAATTAAAACTTTACTAATTAACTTAGTATTCTAAGGTTCTGTTAGTCCTACTGGGAGACTAAAGCCTGATTTAAACCCTCCGTTAATTACCAAAACGGACATTTTCATCCGGTTCCGGGGGTAGTTTCACCCGTCAGGTTGTCTGTTGGTCAAGAGTTTAGCAATCCAGTGAGCTCCGGGTGAAACAGAGCAATATCACAGGAAATGGTGGGGGCAGTAGAGAGGCTGAAGTGTAAAATTATGGAATTCCACCCATGAAGAAGGTTCCTGCTAGGGATTCAGGCCAGGTATCAGTTTTGCAACTTATGATTAGTTGCTGTGTTGCTCTGTAGGGCTATGCTCTGTGTGTTTGTTTTTTACATTAACAGTTAGTCAATTTAACAATGTCATTAAAACTATCCCTGAATGTTTGTTTAAAACTATCCAAAACCATTTGAAATATGATAGTTTACATCCCATATTGCCAGGTATAATTGTGAAAACTGTGCAACTAGATGGCAAAAGTACAAAGAAGTTTATAAGAGAATGTTTACGAGAAGAGTTTGACCCAGTCAGACCAACTAAGAAATACAACTTCCTTTACTGAAAGTCAGTTTTACTCAGGATTAAATATTTGAAGTTCCCAATTCCACCAAAAGTAAAAGAGATGCGTTTTAAAACCATGACTATAACATTTATCCATCAAAAGAACTGCTACTGCACACATTTAATGTAGACTAGAACTGTGTGTGTTCTCTAAACCACTCGTTACCGCCCCCTAGAGGATTACAAATGCAGCATCTATAATACGGATGGAGGCATAAATACTAGCTCCAGGAGCAACGTAAAGACCGGAAAGACTAATTTTGTCCGGTTCCGGGGGTATAAAGCAGGCTTAAGTCAGAGTTCATTGTCTTTGTCCATGGACAAGTGGACACTTGGACATGTTGACACCCAGAGTCGGGACATGAACCTCTGACCCTTCAGTCATTGAATGACCTGCTCTACCAACTGAACCACAGCTTGAACCCCCTGAATAAAATGACTGTGTTTTGTGATTGCAACATTTTTGGTGTGATAGATATTGGTGGTTATTTGGAGTGTTCTGAAATTATATTTTATCATCTACTACAACAGTTAAGTTTTTTTCCCAATCATCCTTATTTGAAACAATAGAAATACAGTAACAGAACAACATCATTCTCCGCATTTAATGATTTAATTCCACTAAGTTGAACCTCATCTATGTTGTTCAGTTATGTTCACTTATATCCACAATAGTTCCCCTTAATAAAAAAAATATTAGTAGGAAGAACTTAAAAAGAAGAACATGTTACAGCAACTTACTCCATTTGAGTTAGTAGTACTATTTCTGAAAAGTACTCATAAGTGAATATATTTAACTATTCTGAATGTTGGGGTTTACAGTGTAGACATTTTGCTTGACAGTGAATACTGTAGCCTTTTATCTTAATGTTTAGAAAAGATGTAGAGTAATGTAGAAGCAAAACTGCTGTGGTGAAATCACAATAATCATGCAAAGAATGTGTTTACCTGTGTTGGCTTCCCGTTGATCACTTTCTGCTTTAATACGGAGGTTTTCAAATTCTTCAATGAATTTCTAAGAGGAAAAAGCATACAGTGTGTCCCATTGTGTGTATACAGTCTTACACAACATTATGTTAAACCACAAAATAACAGATGAGTTTGTTAACCTGGATACGCTGGTTGTTTTCCACAAAGAGTTGATGAGTTTCTTCTCTTTCACATTCAACTAGAAAATGTAAAAATAACCAAAAAAAATCAAAGACACACACATATGTATATACAGTCATACACCAACTTACGAAAAAAACAGCTAACGAATAATTCAAGTTACAGAAAACCTTAATGTCAATTTTTCGTCTCTGAATACGAAACAAAACCGAAACCCCTGAGGCAGTACTGTACGTAATGTATGTAAATACACACTGTATGTACTGTACGTATCATCCCACTGACTATGAGGGAGCTACCCATGATGTTTTTGGTGACCTTTGACCCTCATTCATCACAGAGTTACTGTTGTTTGGTGAGTTTTTCCCAGTGTGTTCATTTAAACTTTATTACAGAACGTATTCATTATTCATCCTGATCCCAAAGAAAGTGATTCTGATAAAAATGAAAAGAAGATTTGACTGTGTTATCAATAGAAGTGAAACAGGAGATGATTAAAAAAAGGAAAAAAAGGAGGAGGCAGACATCATTCCATCAGCACCACTGACACCAATAAATTACATCTAAAATATAGATTTTATTTTATTTTAACACATATTTCATACAAAATGTGTATATTTTTTATAATTGTAAAAGGGTTCGAGGAGTAGTATTTGGGGCCTTGGAATGAATCAGGGAGGATAAAGCGGGTTCAGATGATGAAAGTGGAATGAATCAGGCCTTTTACATGTAAAATGCGACTATTTACGAGGTCACGGTACAAAACCACTTATGGAACCAATCGATTTCGCAACTTCAGGTACACACATACACAGCAATTCATTCGACTTCTACACAATAAAATGAATATGGATTGATATTTGATATGACGAAAGCGATTTTTCTTACATAAATTCATCTTCTCAGCTGATCGCTCAAAAGTATCTTTAAGGATATTGCACAAATTCTGTATTGCATTTGTTCTGTATAAAAAAGAAGAAATAAGATTAATAGTTGCTAATAATGTTGTGGTCTGTACCACACTATGAGAGGGTACATAATTAAAGGCAAATAAAGTCTATACTTGTGAATTAGATCTTCATTTTCACTGATCTGTTCCTCCAGTTTTATGCTCAGACTTTCATTTCCAAACTGCAAAGAAATACAAAACAAACAGTGAGTTAACTAATGATGATTCTGTACCTGTTACTCTATCATCAATAAACTCATTATTGTGTTTCTAGACAGAACATCTGTTACTGGAACAGGTACCTGCAGTTCTTTAATGGCTTTGCGTTGACTTTCAATCGTTTTTTTGTTTTCCTGAAGTTTCCTTTCATTCTGCACAGTGTCAGAGTCCATTTTGACTTTCCAACACTTTATTTTCTCCACTTCATCAAACAGCTTAGAATAAAGCTGCCCAGGCTTGCATTTTCATAGGGAATATTCACAATCACAAGAAATGAATGTACATACAGCAGAACAGACATGTAGACGTCTACACTGTCATCTGAAAAGGAAAAAAAACCCACCTCATCTTTTTCCATTGGCAACACCACTTTCATCTTAAGAGAATCTTCATAAAAGAGAAATAACATGTAATGAAGCTGTCTTTGCCACTTTTTTGGATTACAATGACTGTAGCAGGTATTCAGAAATAGATAAATACCTTGTCTGTTCAGTTTGGTGGCTGGTGTAACATTGCTCTTCGTGGACAAACGCATAGTGTTCTCTTTGTCGAAGTATTTACTGTATGTCTGGGGGAAAACAAACATCTACATTAAATTAAACTTAATCATCATGCTACAACCTACATACATATGCACACACACACATACACACATATATATATATATATATATATATATATATATATATATATATATATATATATATATATATATTAGGGGTGTACTAAGCTCCCACCAGCACGACCCCTGGTACCCCCTCCAAACGTGGATCATCCAGGGGCGTGTCTCACTCGCTCAGTTTGAGCTGCCGGAGAGCACCAAACCAAACCCCAACAAACCAACCCAGTGTGCATGCCGTCTGTGCCCTCGCATGCGTAACACGGCAAAATCAGTGATGAAAGTGATTGTCTACACGTTGTGTAGACAATGTGTTTGATTGGCTCATGGTGCTGAGTTTTGTGAGGAAATTTAGGAAAAATAAAAAAGGCACAATTGAGATAAAAAAGTCATCATCTTGAGATTAAAAAAAGTTTTAAAAAATTCATTAAAAAATGTATATATATATTGTCTACACATTGTGTAGAGAATGTGTTTGATTGGGTCATGGTACTGAGTTTTGGTAGTAAATTTAGGAAAAATTAAAAAAAGGCACAATTGAGATAAAAAGTCATCACTATGAGATTAAAAACAGTAAAAAAAAATTTTTTTAATTATATATATATATATATATATATATATATATATATCCTGACTCCCTGATGAAGGCCATTATGCCGAAACGCGTTGGGGTTTTTATATGATTTTATAGGTTTTTGTAACCAAGCCAGTTTAATAAAGGCTTTTTATTCTTCACTTAAAAGAGAGTGCCTTGGAATTTTTCTTTCTTTTTGCTATATATATATATATATATATATAATATGAATATATATATATATATATATATATATATATATATATATATATATATATATATATATATATATATATATATATATATATATATATGTATCATCTTATGAGATCAAAATTCTAAATTATGAGATAAATAGTCAAAAATTACGAGATAAACAGTCACAATTTCTGTCCTTCACTGATTTTCACCCAGAAATGACTTTTTTTTGTACTGTTACATCCATTAGTTTGAAAAAGTTATGAGTCTATTCTGAAAATGTAAGGAGTATAATACAGATATTTGTGGGGAAAATGTAGCGAGTAAAAGTAAAAAGTTACCAGAAAAATAAATACTCAAGTAAAGTACAGATACCTAAAAATCTACTTAAGTAATTAAGTATTTTTACTTAGTTACTTCCCACCTCTGTGTAAAACATGCAGGACATTGGGTCACCGGAAACCCAGTCGCGCGACGTAAATTCCACACATACCTTCGTTTAACAGAAAAAGCCAAAAGAACAGTAATTGCTTGTTGAAGTCACCTGGTGCACTGCATTAACGGCTTCGTCACAGTTGTCCGTTATTCCCCTCGGTTTAACGGCAGAGATTTGTCCATTGTTAACTCTAGGAGGCACTAACAGTTTGAAGCTGAATCCACGGTCTCTCTCCATTCTGAAACAACAGCAGCTAAATGTCATCAATACAAGAAAAGAAACTATTAACATTTTAGAGGGAAAACCTTTAGTCGTTTGTTGCTTCGTGACGTTACCTTTTTTGGCAGCCGTTAGCTAGTATGCTAATGTGTCCGTTTCTTGTTACTTTAATGTCAAGCTATTGTCTATTCAATAATAAAATTAGAGAAATAAATTAAAGGTAGTGCATTGTGACTAGTCGGATATTTACTTACCCACACGTTAAGCTAAAAAGGGTTAAATAAATGTTAAGACATTTAACTGTTGACGGATTCACCTGATATCATCACGCGCATTTGTTCTCCTCCAGTTTACGTCAATGTAATGGTTACGTCAACGGCTGGATTACGTCACGGCTCTCAACTATTCGGAGGTTAAGTCTCCGCCTTTATTTATTTATTTATTTATTTATATATTTATGTTTTTTTTTAAATGGACTGTTGAAAATTAACTTTCTATTTTACTTCTGTAATTGTTTTGTAATTTTATGTATCATCTTCCATGTGTTGTAATGTATGTTAAATGTTTGACATTGTCTGTATATTAATAAAGTTATTTAAAAAAAAAAAAGTCTCCGCCTTTTCCGGGATGTTCATGGTGCCTGAGATTGGAAAATGAATTAATGTTATTCAACGGGAAATGGAAAGCGAAAATCGTATGTGGTTTGTCATGTGCCCTGAATCACACACGTTGTACCTCATAATAAATTATAATTATTGATGTGTATTTCAATTGCTTGTGTTAACCAACGGCTGTTTCATTTGCGAGTAAAAGCCGTTAATAATTTGAACTGCACTACGTCACCACAGACTGAACATCACAGCTGAGCGGAGTGTGACGTTAAATACGCGACGCATTGTAGTCTCTTACTAAGCAAACATAAAACCTAATGTCGCGTTTGCCTGCCTATGACACATCAAATATTTCTCATTAACCGCTATCATATGTGAATTTTAGAGTATTTACTTCATTCCCATTCACATTTTTTGCGAGTGAAGTGCCCATGGACCGGAAATAGAAGGGCGTGACTTAGTCTCTCTTTCTGCATACTGGACGGACAGAGTGCTCAAAATAAAATAAATACATAAAATAGAATTAAAACCTGGCGGGGTGCTGTGTCTTATTTGTCTGTATTTGGTTTTTATTTTATTATTTTATTGGGAAAATATTTCATTCACAAAGATTGTCAGTCTCCAAATCAACATTTATTCATGTTTTTATTACAGTTAATTCACTTTATGAATCATTAGTCCCTGTTAATAAGGAAAAGGATAAAATATTTTTCATAGCCATGATAAAATATTTAATATAGCATCAGACACTTAATGAAACTTTGGATAAGAAATATTATTGATGGGTTTTTTTCATGTACGGTATTTAATTAGTTGATTTTTCAACATGAAATGTTGAACATTTTTTCTGTACACATACTAATATATGACTGTATTCCATTTTTGCTTCTGTATATCTTCTTATACATTGTATTATTTGATAAGTAAATTGACTCTTTCAGCATGTCTTATTTAGCTTTTCACAAATTTATAAATCCAGAAAAAAGAAATATCGTCAACCTTTTAGTAGTATAATGTTTGCCAAATTTCACATTCATTGCACTAAATTTGCATTCCATTATCTAATCATTATTGTTGTAAAGCAACTTTTTTAGAATTATTTAGACATTTAAAAGAATATCAGAACTCTAACTCAAGTAAAATAAAAAAATGTCAAATTTATATTTTTATTTTAATTTATATTTAATTTTTATTATATTTTATAAGCCCTTTCTTTTATTGATTTTCACTTGCACTTCTGATTTGAAAACAAACTTTTTTTTATGCTACTTTGATGTATAGTATCATGTATATATGCACTGATCAATTGTTCAATAAAAAATAAAAAATAAAAATGTCTTCTTTGCTTAATTGGTATTTTCATTGAAGTTTTAATTTATTTGTTTTACTTAATTCAAGCAAAAAAAAATAATCATAATAATAATCTGCCAATGGAACCAGTGAAAATGATCTTTTTCACATTCGTTCAATCAGATTACTTCCAGATCCATTGTCTATAAATCTGTTCTTCTATCTGACTGAAAAGTTCCTCTGTAGGTGATTCTGTCTGATTTTAGTCTGATCAGATATTTTGCCTAAAAATGACACTAATACGCTTGATCAAAGTTAGATTTTTTTAAGATTCAAGATTCAAGACGTCTTTATTGTCACTGAGCATTTGCATGTCAGTGAAATTTTCAGTGCAACCCCCGTGTAAATGTAATGATGGTCTAACAAAATACTGCAGTGGCTATAGAGTAAAATGAAATAAAACAGAAAAATAACCAGACCAATAAACATATTAATCAACTTTACAGTACACTTTTATATTTTTGTCAAATGATAGTTTATTTGACTTTCTGATGTGAGTTCAAAAACTTAAAATGATAGTCATATTTTTATTATTTCGTAAATGCAAAAAGCACCACTTTTTAACACCTTCCAAATCACTGATAATAACCGAAATGTTTCATGATAAATAGACAAGCAAGATATTTAGAAGAAAACTAAGGATAGGATCATTATATCTGAACAAAAAACATGTGAAACTCAAAGTGATAATGAGTGCAGTTTGATGGAAAGCATGTACACAAAGACATTTGACATGAAAAATAGTCAATAATGACAATAATGACTTCTTGAGTTGTGTAGAAAGAAACATGGGTCATCCTGTCACAATAGTAGAGGTATTTATGTGGGTGGTGAAAAAAGTCTTATATTAGTGTACAGGGAAGCAGGGCTGTTTCTAGGTTTGTGGGGGTTCTAAGCAAGATGCTGTTAGGGTAAGATGCTCCAAATTAATACATTCTAATCCCTTTAGATGGCTTTAGATTTCTAAACCATTTATTAGACTTGATAAGCAAAACAGACAACAGTTAAAATTAAACATCTGAAATTGTAGCCTAGCTATTGTCGCCTCCCTATTCATTCCATGTATGGGTCTAGTGGTGCTTCATAGTCAGAGGAGGCGGGGCTAAAAGGTTGTCTTTCAAATCCTCTGTATGCAATAGGACGGTACTACAACCAATCAGTGTAATCTTTAGGATGACGTAGTTAGAGCGCCTGAAAGTTAATGGAGGAGTCTGGAGAAAGTTAGGAATGACTAAACAAAATGGTGGATTATGGAGCTGAACGACTGTTGTCGCTTCTGTAAAAAGAATTTAAAGATTGTTGACGTTTTCTCACATTCTTCACTCATCTGTGATAAAAGGAAATCTACACCTGTTGTTCTTTTTCTATGGTTGTTTACACTTGTTTCTCTACCAATCGTTGCAGCGTCACTTTGTTAGGCCCGCCCCCTGACTCTATACTTCACTGTGATTGGTCGACCAGTTTCAGGGAAATCGAGACAAAAGTTACATTGAGTGAAACTAGACTACTACGATAGAACATTATATTTACTGATGCTAGGAGGAGCTAGTGTGGCTAGGCTACTACGATAGAACATTATATTTACTGATGCTAGGAGGAGCTAGTGTGGCTAGGCTACTACGATAGAACATTAGATAGCCTAACACGGCCAGGCTATAATAATAAAGTATAATACATATAAGAATGTGCATCAAAAAAATACTAATGATTTTGAGTGTTTATTAAAAAAATGTCTTAGAAAATTAGGGCTGTCAATATTAAGTCATTAACTCAGATTAATATATCATTGTGATTAATCTGATTAAAAATTTTGGACCAGTTGTTTGTGTTGAATAAACCTGTGAATTTTACATATATACATATATATATATATATATATATATATATATATATATATATATATATATTCTTATTCTTATATATGTTCTTGTGATCCTTGGATAAGCCAAATGACAAATAAATCTTTTTGATTGATTCTTGATTCTTTTTGCATATGTTTTGGGTATTTTATCACATTTTTAGTTTTTGAATAGGTTTTGAACATTTCATTCCTTTTTTGTGTTTGTTACATTTTTGGGGGGTGAATTTAACACGTATTGCATATCTTTATCTCTGCATTGTTTGTATTTTAGTGCATTTTCTTGTGTATTTTTGAGAACTTTAAGCGAAAAAAAACCATAAACAAAGACGGAACAGTCGACTAACATAAGGTGTTCTGATGATGATTAATCAAAGTTAATCCAAAGCAACCCTGTGATTAATCTGAATAAAATGTTATTCATTTGACAGTCCCAAAGAAAATACAACAGTTGCTTCTTTTTGATAACATTTTGGTGTTTGTTTGTTTAATAATGTCACTAACAGGAATGTTAAGTGGGTAGCTGTCAATCACTAACTGTTTGACAGTCGTCCTTTTTCCATTGGACATCTGTGGAAAACTTTACTGACATTTAATACATTTGGAAAAGTCAAAAGTGTTTGTGGGTTTTTTTTCCATTAAATCGCAAATGTGATGATTTATTTATTGTGATAGATGATCTGATTAAAACACAATTCATTGGAACAGTTGTTCTGTTGAAGGTGTTGAATACTCATGTTCATTTCATATATATTAATATTTCTGACCATGTTTGAAATATTTTAGAACATTTTTGGTGTTTTTCTGTATTTTATGAGTTTTTCAATATGTTGTGGACTTTTCATCACTTTTTGTGAATTTTAGTGGATTTTAGCATATTTTGTATATTTTTTTCTTCATATTTCTTCGTATACTTTTGTGTATTTAGTGGGAAATTTGAGTACAAAACCCCCCCAGAGACAGAACAGTCAAACGACATAGTGTTGTAACAGCTTTCTTTTCACTGATACACTTCCAGATTAAAATACCACATTAATATTAAGTCAGGAATCCTGCTAGTACTAGGCTAATGCTAGAAGTATGCTAATGCTAGCACTATGCTAATGCATCACCTAGCTTGGACAAACATGTTCAGTGCAGATATATTCACTTCTTTCAGGAGTCTGTTCATGCAAAATGAAATGTATTTAATATTTAATCATGATAAATATATATTAATCCAAAGTCACGCTGCAATGAATCTGATTTTTTTTTTTAAATGAATCACTTGACAGCCCTAATATAATAATATAATAAACACATGATATATGTACAGAAACAGGACATTTGAATTCTCCTCAGATGAGGCTGATTGTGCAGCTGTGGGGCCCCCTGGTGGTTCAGGGGCCCAAGTTCACCTATAGGTAGAACAGAGGTGGGAAGTAACTAAGTATAAGTACTACTTTACTGTACTTCAGTAGATTCTTTTTTTTGGTATCTGTACTTTACTTGAGTATTTAATTTTCTGGCAACTTTTTACTTTTACTCCCTACATTTTTGCATAAATATCTGCACTTTATACTCCTTATGTTTATATAAATATCTGTACTTTATACTCCTTATGTTTATATAAATATCTGTACTTTATACTCCTTATGTTTATATAAATATCTGTACTTTATACTCCTTATGTTTATATAAATATCTGTACTTTATACTCCTTATGTTTATATAAATATCTGTACTTTATACTCCTTATGTTTATATAAATATCTGCACTTTATACTCCTTATGTTTATATAAATATCTGTACTTTATACTCCTTATGTTTATATAAATATCTGTACTTTATACTCCTTATGTTTATATAAATATCTGTACTTTATACTCCTTATGTTTATATAAATATCTGTACTGTAAATTCATTACTTTTTCAAACTAAACAGTGTGAAAAATAAGTGGCTTCAGAAGGAATAGTGACTTTCTATATCATAATTATGACTTTTAGTTCATAATTTCAGCACTTTTCCCTCATAATTATACATCTATTATTGCGTATGTATGACTGTATCTCAAAATTTGGGCTTTCTATCTCATAATTATGCATTTTTAAATCTCACATATGATCATAATGATAATGTTTCATCCCCATTTTTTCCAAAATGTCCTGCCCGTACCCACAAAATGGAGGAACTGTGACCTAATAAAACACATAATCTACACAGTAACTCACTTTTAAAGGGATACTTTTGAGACGTTCCTGTTTTCCCCCCGATTAAATAAGCATTATTTCATCCATGGTAAAGAAATGCAGTTTCTTTATTACAAGTGAGAAGCTGTACTTATTATTTTTTACTGAAGTTAATTAATTGAATCAGTACTTCTTCTTTTACCCGAATAAAAAGTAGCTGTACTTCTACTTAAGTGCACAGTGGGAGTACTTTGACCATCTCTGAACTAGAAACAGCCCTGAAGGGAAGTGCATGTGGAACTATGACTTATTTTTCTTGTGATTTTAAAAACAATGTGTAATGTAATGAAATCGAAGACTAATTAATAAGAGCAGAGTCATCCACCACTGAGGCAGAAGAAGCACGTTTCATTTGTAGGTTTTTCATCAACAAAAACTGGTAACACTTTACATTCTGGATTGCTAATAAGGTGGTTATTCTATGCTAATATTGATGTAATTTTTCACCAGATAGTGAAACTGTATGAAATGTTTCTGCTGTTCCACCTATCTTTAATACACTGGCTTACTGTATGCTAACATAGCTGCTACTGCTAGCTAAGTCTGCTAGGTTGATATAAAATAGCTAACTTAAACATGCTGGCTAACCATTATTGGTTACCATGGTTACTGTCTGATTTTTTTCCCTTGTTTAAGCACAAACTGTATATTTTACAGACATGTTTCCATGGGTTTCAGATGCTTCAGTGTTCAAAGGCAGAATACAAAAACAATTATTCAGCCAAAATTACAAACATGGTGTCATACCATCTGTAATTTGGAGAAACTTTTCCTCTTTAACTTTTCGGAGCTTCACTGAAGAATTACCACAAAGAATTACTACCTTATTAGCAATCTGTTACGTATAATAAGTGATTACAAAGGTATTATTACCATGAAGTGACATCAAAATGACCATAGAATTACAACCTTGTTAGGGATCCGTAATGTAAAGTGTTACCAAATAACCACAGCCTGATAGGACAGTGAAGGCAGCATCAGTTGTCTTCTATATTTCTGGCCTCCATCTCCTCGTCTCCTCTGGACTTTGCTTTTCTTCCGCCCACCCTGGCCCTTCTCTCCTCCTCTTTTCTCTCTTTGTCCAGCAGACGGTAGTTGAGTCCCATTCCCAGGAACAGGAAGACACTGGCTACGATCAACAGGATGCCACAGCCCTGGTACGTGTACCTGTAGTCGTCGTACACATCCTTGAATTTCCCTGGGAAAAACAACAGAAACAGTTGACTTTGATTTGATTTGATTTATTTCGGTCTATTAAAATCAAAAGAAAAGATAATTACCTCCGCCAAGGAGGTTATGTTTTTGCCAGAGTTTGTCTGTCTGTTAGTCAGCAAGGAAACTCAAAAAGTTGTGGATGAATTTTAAGGAAATATTCAGGGTAGGTTGGTAATGGGGAGATCTGGAAATGATTACATTTTGGTGGTGGTGCTCTTGGTGGGTGTCTACCTTGGCGGAGGTTTGCACTCGCAGACTGCTTTTCTAATTATTAAATATTTTGTTATCCTTCTTCCGTTTCTGAGTTCTGCATTTGGGTCCATTCGTTACCTGGGTTTGTGTGTATTGTATGGTGCAGCCGTACACATTATGAACTTACCCAGCAGGGGGGGTCCTAACAGGACTGGGCCACACTCCACTATAGTCACTAGTCCCACAGCACTGGAGAAGCGCTGGGCCCCCACCAGGTCCATGAGTGTCTCAAACAGAACTGAGCTGAGCCAGCCGAAGGCGAAGCCGAAGAAGATGGCATAGATAACGAAGCCTTTATAGTCGACTGAGAGCGGAGCAAACACATGGCACACCCCATTGTACAACACCGAGGCAGCGAAGAAGTACTGTATTCTGGGCCGGACCCATTTGGTGTTGGCCACGATCCCCATGGACGGCCGAGCCACCATGTCCACAAATGCCAGGACGGACAGTAAGAAGGCCGCCTTCTCCTTCGGGATGTGGATGCTTTTGGCGTAATTACTGAGGAACACCAGCGGAGCAAAGAGGCCGAAGAACATAACGATATTACCTATAATGTAGAGCAGGAAGCCACGGTGTTTGAACAAAGACAGGTCGATAAAGCTGTTGATGATCTGGCTGCAAGTCCGCCGCTCTGATGACCGCTCTACAGGTTTAGGTTTGGGTCCGATCGGCCGCATCAGCGACCCGGCCACGCAACAGTTGAACAGAAAACCGCCCAGGATCAGGAAGCTGCCTCTCCAGCCAAACTTATCGAAAAGCCACGTGTTGAGAGGAGCTAGCGTAGACAGAAAGACAGGGCTGCCAGCCATGGCTAGGCCGTTAGCGATAGGGCGCTTATTGTAGAAGTACTTTCCGATCATGGTGAGGGCGGGGTTTAGGTTGAAGGACAGTCCCAGACCTGAAACATTCATAACAGAAGGGTTAGGTTTAACCTTTAAACAGCTGTGGGTTTAAAGTTAAGCATTTGTTAGCATATGTTATGTAACTCTGTCTGAGGGCTGCATCATTATAGAGCAGTGGTTTTCAATGTGTGAAGTGAGTCTCCTCTATGTGGGGGTGGGGGGGGGTGGGCGGGCAGAGTACGACATCAGAGAAAAAAATTAACCGGAATAAGAAGAAAGTGTAAAGTGCGGTTAACTAACTACAGTATAAATGGTTAGCTAAGTACAGTTGATGTGGTTAAGTAATTATAGTAGCTAGATATGATTAGCTAACTGCAGTCGATGTGGTTAGCTACATGAGTTCTTTTAGGGGAGGGTCACTATCCTACACTTTGAAGATCACGTTTTACTGAAATAGAACCCTGGAGGGCAACAGTGCGGAGCAAAAACTGATGAACCATGATCAATAAGATCATCATCAACAAAAAAATAAGTATGTACCTCCCAGGACGCCAATACAGAAGTACAGAGCCTGAACTGAATTGCAGAAAGAGGCAGCGACCAGGCCTATTCCAGACAGACATCCTCCCACCATCATGACAGGACGACTCCCATATTTATTCACCAGAATGCTGCTGATGGGACCTGACAACAAAAGACCAGAGGGGAAAAAAAAACAGTTACTGGTGGAAAATGGTTGTTTTTAACCAAGAGGTAAAGATGCAGACCAGGGGCCAAATGTGGCCCCAAAAAGTTTCCAGTACGGCCCTGGGATGAATTACCAAAGTATAAAAATTCCACATTCCAGGCTGTGAAACTGGTTTTAGTTCATGTTCCACATACAGAACAATATGATCTACAGTCAAATAAGGACAGAAGAACAATAATAACTCCATCTTTTTCTCCTCAATTTGATGTGAAATATATGACACTATGCTCATAAATAATGGCAACTTCACATTTTCTGTCTTTAAGTGTAAAAATAATATGAAATTATGAAAACATGTATAAGTACAAACTATCCTGTAACAATAAAATGTGAAAAAAATGATTAACTTGAACTGTCTAAATAACATAAAGCACAATGTTGTGCTTCTGTTCCTCAGTGTTTAGTGTCTTTGTAGAACTGATCCATAATCAAACATGTGGACTAATGACTAGTTCAGGAAGAATATTTTTCTAATCTTTCAACAAAATTACATCCTGTTCAATTTAAATTTTCTTAAGAAAGTTTAATTTTCCACTATTTTGGATAGTTTATAAACTTAAGTATTTTTCATAATTTAATGGGTATTTTTTTTTTTACCTAAAAGACAAAAAATTGGAGTCGTCATTAATTATTGGTTGTTATGTTATTATTTAACTTTTCTGACCCACTGGAGATTAAATCAAACTGAATGTGTGTAATACAAACACTTATTTTTTTACCACCAGGGGTCCCCATTGCTCCAGCTGTGCTTCCACACACTCCCAGTAGCTGCTGCAGTGCAGTAAACATGTTCCACTGTCTTTAATAATGAGATTTACTCTGAAAAACTATAAAAGTCTGAAATAAACATTTACTGATTTAAACATTCACCAAATATGACAGAGGTCTGTGTGTGTGTATTCGTATCTTTATGGGGACATTGATATGTTTACACAGTCACACCATGGGGACCTCTGACATTATGGGGACCAAAATCCAGGTCCCCACGAGGATTAACCTCTTAATTCCTACTGTTGCAAATATGTATCTATTGTATGTGCTAGAGTCAAATTAATTAACCCCAATATATGTACTTTATAGTCTTTACATTTATATAAATATCTGTACTTTATAGTATTTATATTTATATAAATATATGTACTTTATACTCTTTACATTTTTATAAATATCTGTACTTTATAGTATTTATATTTATATAAATATATGTACTTTATACTCTTTACATTTATATAAATATATGTACTTTATACTCTTTACATTTATATAAATATATGTACTTTATACTCTTTACATTTATATAAATATATGTACTTTATACTCTTTACATTTATATAAATATATGTACTTTATACTCTTTACATTTATATAAATATATGTACTTTATACTCTTTACATTTATATAAATATATGTACTTTATAGTATTTATATTTATATAAATATCTGTACTCTTTACATCCTCAGAATAGACTCATTACTTTTTCAAACTAAACAGATGTGACAGTATGAAAAATAAGTGGCTTCACAAATCATTGTAGGAGAGAAATTGTGACTTTATATATAATAGTTATATGACTAGTATCTTAGAATTTTGACTTTTTCTCTTAAAATTATACATTTTTAATCTCTCTTTTTTAAATCTCATGATGACTTTTTATGTCAAATGTGCCTTTTTTTTTTTTCTAAATTTCCTGCTCATATCCAGTAAACTGAAATGCGTTTTCTACACATGAAGTCACTTTTAAAGGCTATGCCATTCTATGACTCTCTGGTTCTACAACTATCAGTTCTATGATTTTCCAGTTGAGGGATACCCTAACCCTGGTCCTCGAAGGCCCCTATCCTGCATGTTTTAGATGTATCCTTCATCTAACACACCTGAGCCAGTCGTGGCTCAGTTGGTAGAGCAGGTCATCCAGTAACCGAAGGGTTGGCAGTTGGAATCCTTGGGCAAAGACACTTCATCGTCCTCCCTCCAGTGCTGCTACTCACACTTTTGTCTGTCTGTCTTTCTGTCTGAACCAGTTTCGGGACAAATTTCCACCTTCATGGCGCTTTGAGTATCATGAAGGTGGAAAAGAACTATATAAGTGCAGAACATTTACCACAGATCTTCCAGCTCCACTAGCGTTAGCATTAGCATTAGCAACTCTAGTTATTGTACAGCAGTGGTTTCAGTTATTGTACAGACATTACACACATACCATAGCTGAACAGAGACGAGTGGACAATTACGTACGTCAAACACAGAAAAGGACATGTGGGCGGGTCTATCACAGGACATGTGGGCGGGTCTATCACAGTACCACATAGTGGCCTGGCAGGATGAACCAATCGTATTTCACCTACTGTTGCATATCTTCTTATAAACAAGGATTTCCTCCTGAATACACTCGTCTGAATGCAGATGAAAAAGGGAAAATGAGACGACACTTTTGCGTCTTCTGTTTTCATCGTCTCCGTTTAAGCGTAGCCTTAAACCTCTGCTTTTCCAAATAAAAACAAATGGACAGTTTTGGTTCAGAGCTTGTCCACAGTCATTTATGGCTTTACAGTTTCCCCAATAGCATCAAAGAAAGGATGGGTTAATGCAGAAGACACAGTTTGTCGTACAGTGTATAATGACAAATACAGTAATTTACCCTAAACACCTCCTCCTGCTGTCTCCATGACCTTCTGCACCTCCTAAACACCTCCTCCTGCTGTCTCCATGACCTTCTGCACCTCCTAAACACCTCCTCCTGCTGTCTCCATGACCTTCTGCACCTCCTAAACACCTCCTCCTGCTGTCTACATGACCTTCTGCACCTCCTAAACACCTCCTCCTGCTGTCTACATGACCTTCTGCACCTCCTAAACACCTCCTCCTGCTGTCTACATGACCTTCTGCACCTCCTAAACACCTCCTCCATCTGTCTACATGACCTTCTGCACCTCCTAAATACCTCCTCCATCTGTCTACATGACCTTCTGCACCTCCTAAACACCTCCTGCTGTCTACATGACCTTCTGCACCTCCTAAACACCTCCTCCATCTGTCTCCATGACCTTCTGCACCTCCTAAACACCTCCTCCATTTGTCTACATGACCTTCTGCACCTCCTAAACACCTCCTGCTGTCTACATGACCTTCTGCACCTCTTAAACACCTCCTCCATCTGTCTACATGACCTTCTGCACCTCCTAAACACCTCCTCCATCTGTCTACATGACCTTCTGCACCTCCTAAACACCTCCTGCTGTCTACATGACCTTCTGCACCTCTTAAACACCTCCTCCATCTGTCTACATGACCTTCTGCACCTCCTAAACACCTCCTCCATCTGTCTACATGACCTTCTGCACCTCCTAAACACCTCCTCCATCTGTCTACATGACCTTCTGCACCTCCTAAACACCTCCTCCTGCTGTCTACATGACCTTCTGCACCTCCTAAACACCTCCTGCTGTCTCCATGACCTTCTGCACCTCCTAAACACCTCCTCCATCTGTCTACATGACCTTCTGCACCTCCTAAACACCTCCTCCTGCTGTCTACATGACCTTCTGCACCTCCTAAACACCTCCTGCTGTCTCCATGACCTTCTGCACCTCCTAAACACCTCCTCCTGCTGTCTACATGACCTTCTGCACCTCCTAAACACCTCCTCCTGCTGTCTACATGACGTTCTGCACCTCCTAAACACCTCCTCCATCTGTCTACATGACCTTCTGCACCTCCTAAACACCTCCTCCATCTGTCTACATGACCTTCTGCACCTCCTAACCTCCTCCATCTGTCTACATGACCTTCTGCACCTCCTAAACACCTCCTCCATCTGTCTACATGACCTTCTGCACCTCCTAAACACCTCCTCCATCTGTCTACATGACCTTCTGCAGGTCTGTGTGTTAGTGAACAATAGGAGGCATTAATAATGGAGGGAGGGGCTGTGTGTTTCTATTGTCCTGTAATCAGGTTTAGTTTTTCCTCTAACACACACATGACTGTTTAAGTCATTACACACATTTAAGAAGCTGCTCTAACAGGAGAAACAACAGCAGGGTTAGAGTTCGAACAACAACACAGTGATCAGTGTCAGTATTTCTGAGGTTACTAAGGTTTATTAAGGTTCATAATTCCACAGCTCTGGTTCAAGGATGGAGTGGGCGGAGACGATGTTATGTTTTTGTCATGTTTTGACAAAAGCGAAGTTTAGAATCCAGTACAAAATAGCACTGACAGTTTTTAAAGCACTACATGGATGTGATCCAACATATATAATGGACATGTTAAGTCCATATGTCCCTCCACCATCACTGACATCTGCATCCCAGGGACAGCTGATGGTCCCACATACACGGGACAGGGTCTTCAGTGT
Source organism: Siphamia tubifer (assembly GCA_020466265.1). Lineage (NCBI taxonomy): Eukaryota > Metazoa > Chordata > Actinopteri > Kurtiformes > Apogonidae > Siphamia > Siphamia tubifer. The sequence goes on from CM035787.1 coordinate 54,070,854, forward strand.
CTATGCACCACGTCTCTGGAATATTCTACCACAGGAACTGAGATCTGCATCTGAAGTGTGTGTTTCCAACGTCTCTCCAAACACACCTTTCACACTTACTTTCAATGATCTTTGAGATTCTGTGATGGAGACGTTACTGTTGTACTGTTGTGTCCTCGTCCTGTTTGCTCTGTCTCATCTGTCAGTACTGCTATCTGTATATTTATTTTTAATTCTTTTTAATTTATTTTATTCTGAAGCAGGTTGGTTTTAAATGTGCTATACAAATAAATGACTTATTTACTTAAAGGAAAGGAAGAAAAAAGGACAGACATTTTTGTGCTTGTGGGTCCAATGGACCAAGATCAGCGCTGATTTTCCTGTATTTTCCATGTGAAGTGTAAATAAATTGTTAATCTTAGACCAATCATATGAGAGCTCATCAATTCATCAACTTCAAGATTTCTTTCAAGTGTGAAAACACTTTTTCTGCTTGACCTTTGACCTACACTCATTCATATTTAATTGGATCTATTCTGAACCACTTCATACCTTTACTGAACATTTCATGGGCTAATAGATTTTGGGTGAATTTGCTGACAAATAAACAAACACACAAACAAACAAACAGGCAAATGAAGACACACACACATACACACACACACACACACACACACACAGATAGACACACACACACACACACATTCACACAAAGACACACACACACACACACACACACACACACATACACACACAGATAGACACACACACACACACATACACACACAGATAGACACACACACACACACATACACACAAAGACACACACACACACACACACACACAGACAGACACACACACAGACAGACAGACACACACACACACACACACATACACACAAAGACACACACACACACACACAGACAGACACACACACACACACACACACATACACACAAAGACACACACACACACACACACACACATACACACACAGATAGACACACACACATACACACACAGACAGACACACACACACACACACACACATACACACAAAGACACACACACACACAGACACACACAAAGACACACACACAGACACACACACACACACACAGACAGACACACACACACACACACAAAGACACACACACACACACACACACACAGACAGACAGACACACACACACACACACACACACAGACAGACAGACACACACACACACACACATCATCAGAACAGAACAAACAGCCCAGACAATACAAACAACAAAAGCACACAATAACAGCTGTTTATATTAATATGACTGTACTAGACGGTTTGCACACACACTATATATATATATATATATATATATATATATATATATATATATATATATATATATATATATATATATATATATATATATATATATATATATATATCAGGTCAAGGTTACAATGAACTAAAAGGTCAAAATCACATTATAGGTTATAACTCCAGAACAGAGGGTCATAGGACTTTCAGATTGGTACCAAATGATGCGGAATGAAGATTTATATATTATTGGTGTTATCACCTACGACCAATAGTTTTTTAGATCTGAGGAGGTCAAAGGTGACATGTGGCCAAATTAACTTGTGTAACACTGTTTGTGTCAAACATAAACATATCACACTATAACTTAATCAATACTGGATATATTAGGGCATTAACAACTTCAGTTTTTTTCAGTCGACTTATCTGTCAATAAAATCTGAGTCTAGTCGACTTGTCATGATGACGTCATGACATTGTCAGCTGGAACAACACAGACACGTGGCTAAAAAAACAACAACACACAGACACACGTCTGTCCAGCAATGAGCAACTTGTATTAAAGTTCACAGTAACATAACAATGTCCACTGACAAGACACAAGCATGTGCATTTTAACACCAACAAAACAAAGGCTAACGTTAGCAAAGAGTTTCCTGTTAACTGAACATCATAGGTGGACATATGTCCACATTTTGTCTGGACCCACGGCTCTAAAACCGGACTGTCCACACATCTGTCACGCGTCCTCACTTTTCATATTAAGTGCAGAAGGTTTAATTCAGCAGCTGATAAGACACACACCACTGTCCACATCATGTCTGGATAAAATGAGCGCCTTTGCTGCTGCACACGCACGTTAGCTAGCCGATGCTGCTTATATCACGCAGATTAGCGAGTGCATGCCTCTGCAGATGGACGTGCCATTTTTTTCATCTAAGGTGAAATAAAAGAGAGGGACAGACGCACATACGATGTGTGTCTGTCCACCACAACTGTCTTACCTGCAGCAGCCACGACTTGTTTAGGTCTGACTGTGTGTACGCGCCGAGAAAGAGAGAGAGAGAGAGAGAGAGAGAGAGAGAGAGAGAGAGAGAGAGAGAGACAGAGACAGAGACAGAGACAGAGACAGAGAGACAGAGACAGAGACAGACAGAAAGAATAACATGCGACTTGTCGACTCCTCCAAATTTAAGTTGATTCATGCTACGGGAGTTGACGAGTCGACTCGTCTGTTAATGCCCTAGGATATATTATGATAATATTACACACACTGACACATATAATGAAATTATCAATATTGCAAAAGCTCAAAGGTCAAAGGTCAATGTCTCGTTTAGCATAAAAGTCAAAATAACATTATTGGCTCTAATTCAAGAACAGGTTGTCATAGAAACTGGAGATTGGCCCAAAATAGGGACGAGATTAAACATTCTATGAATATTAGTTTAAAATGTGTGTTAGCCTCACCGTTACATGTCGTGATGACAGCACAATTATCATCCAGCAGGAACTATAGTGACTACATCACTTAGCTTACATCCACCATAGATCACTACTAACATTAGCTTACTTCCACCATAGGTTAGTGCTAACATTAGCTTACCTCCACCATAGGTTAGTGCTAACATTAGCTTACCTCCACCGTAGGTCAGTGCTAACATTAGCTTACCTCCACCGTAGGTCAGTGCTAACATTAGCTTACCTCCACCGTAGGTCAGTGCTAACATTAGCTTACCTCCACCATAGGTCAGTGCTAACATTAGCTTACCTCCACCGTAGGTCAGTGCTAACATTAGCTTACCTCCACCGTAGGTCAGTGCTAACATTAACTTACCTCCACCGTAGGTCAGTGCTAACATTAACTTACCTCCACCGTAGGTCAGTGCTAACATTAACTTACCTCCACCGTAGGTCAGTGCTAACATTAACTTACCTCCACCGTAGGTCACTGCTAACATGATGGAGGAGATCCAAGACACTTGGCTGCTGGTCACATCAAAAATGGCCTCGATCTCCTTGAAGAAGACGGTGATGGATTTGGGGAAGGCGTAGGAGAAACCGATGGAGATGAAGGCCCCTGCGACCACCATCCAGCCCCATCCTCCTTCAGGGGGGGTGTAGCCCACTGGACCACCAACGGCAGGGGCCATGTTCACTCACTGACAGAACAGAACAGAGCAGCGAATGTCTGTTTATGACAAAAGACACAAGAACAAAGATCAACACATTCATATGTTTGTTCTGAAAAGAATTCACAGTTTCACTGAAACACAAATATGTTGGTAGATAGTTATGTTTTTGTTGTTGTTTGGCTCTGAGCAAAAGAGTAAAGGGGCGGAGTCAGAATGGAGGGGTGGAGTCACTGTGGGTGCACCACAGTAAAGACACTGATGACAAACAGCTGAAAAATACTGAACTGTCCCTTTAACGTTCATTTCTGTTTACTCATTTTGCTTTAGGTCAAAATTGCATAAAATAGGAAACTTATCCATTATCCATTTTTTCCCATTATTCATTTAGAAACAAAAAGGAAAAGTGAAAAACCGTATCACTATCCACTTTTCCATTTTGGTTTTGGAAACAAATAATGAAGAAACAAGTAGTTTTTTCATTGTCGTTTTATTTTGGATTTTATTTTGAAAAACGAATGAATGAGTGATACACAGATTCTGGAGCTTTTTACTGTGAGACTGGAGCATTAACCACTGCACCAGTGTGTGGTCTTTTAGAGGAATATTTACACTGGATAAACATCAAATGAATAATAGTTCTACTCTTTTCTCCCAACATCTACATCCCTGTTAAATCAGAAAACAGAAGTGATCCATGCACTGTAAAAATCTAAATCTGAACAAGATTAATCCTAAAGTTTTAATCTATCTATCTATCTATCTATCTATCTATCTATCTATCTATCTATCTATCTATCTATCTATCTATCTATCTATCTATCTATCTATCTATCTATCTATCTATCTATCTATCTGTCTGTCTGTCTGTCTGTCTGTCTGTCTGTCTGTCTGTCTGTCTGTCTGTCTGTCGGTCGGTCGGTCTGTCTGTCTGTCTGTCTGTCTGTCTGTCTGTCTGTCTGTCTGTCTGTCTGTCTGTCTTTTGCATATTATCTCCATGAAGTAAAAATTACAATAATAATAAAATGTGATAAATTACCTGAATGAAATAAATAAAAAATAATAATGCCATGAACGTATTCATTTTTACTTTATTTTCAACAGTATAAGACTTTTTGAAGATGATTTTAAATTTATGATTCTTTGCTTCAAAATGTAAACACACATTTTTCAGCTGAATGGATATGGTCTTAAAAAAATTCAATCACATTATGTGTTTTTAGGCCTAAAGAAAAATAAAAAATATTAAGGAAATAAATATGCACTAAGGTTCTCATCATTCAAGCACAGAAGGGTTAAAAGTTTAACCTTAGAGTCAGTCGTTCAAACAGTAGCAGTTGCTTTAGTTTAATTTAATTTATTATTATTGTAATTTTTAACAGATTTTTATTTATTAATTTTACAGATGTTCAAACAGCAGCAGTTGCTTTATTGTATTGTATTTTATTTATTTATTGAATTTACAGAATAGTATTTTTTACAGATGAAAA
>CM035787.1:54083257-54115757 GCA_020466265.1 Siphamia tubifer
GTCGACTGAATTTTCACATTAAATTGAGAAGGCAGTACATGCATGGGGGCCGACCCGAAAACCTCGCTCTGCCTCCCAGAAGCCTCCACTGAGGCGGCCAATCAGAAAAAAGCCACCAGTGTTAACCACTGCACCACCAGTGTTAACTACTGCACCACCAGTGTTAACCACTGCACCACCAGTGTTAACTACTGCACCACCAGTGTTAACCACTGCACCACCAGTGTTAACTACTGCACCACCAGTGTTAACTACTGCACCACCAGTGTTAACCACTGCACCACCGTGCCGCCCCACTTACAGTCCCAATAAGGTGAAATGATGTCATTTCTCACGGCACACTGGTTTGCAAACACTGAACTACACTAACAGGCGCCAGAATGTGTAGGAACTGAAAGGAAAGGAAACTAACACTGAAGTGTGTTTAGATAAATGAAAGGGTCACAACACAACGGTTTGATCTTTTGTTGTATTTGCTGTGTAGGTTCTTCTGTTCTATTCTGTTTTACACAAACACACACACACACACACACTTTCTCATTGTCGTGGTACTTGTAGCGTTCCTTTGTGTTGACATGTATCCGGTTACATAAACACTTCCTGCCATAAAAACTTCAGCTCCAGTGTGAATTCAACTGAAACAATAATGTATGTGATACTTTCATTCTTTTATTCAATACTCATTATTCATTTACCTCTGTCATTATTAGGGTAAAACTACAGCCCTGCCAACACTAGTGTCTACACTAGTAACTACACTAGTGTCTACACTAGTAACTACACTAGTCTACACTAGTAACTACACTAGTGTCTACACTAGTAACTACACTAGTCTACACTAGTAACTACACTAGTGTCTACACTAGTAACTACACTAGTCTACACTAGTAACTACACTAGTGTCTACACTAGTAACTACACTAGTCTACACTAGTAACTACACTAGTGTCTACACTAGTAACTACACTAGTCTACACTAGTAACTACACTAGTCTACACTAGTAACTACACTAGTGTACACTAGTAACTACACTAGTCTACACTAGTAACTACACTAGTGTCTACACTAGTAACTACACTAGTCTACACTAGTAACTACACTAGTCTACACTAGTAACTACACTAGTCTACACTAGTAACTACACTAGTGTCTACACTAGTAACTACACTAGTCTACACTAGTAACTACACTAGTCTACACTAGTAACTACACTAGTGTACACTAGTAACTACACTAATGTACACTAGTAACTACACTAGAATCTACACTAGTATCTACACTAGAATCTACACTAGTCTACACTAGTCTACACTAGTATCTACACTAGTATCTACACTAGTAACTACACTAGAATCTACACTAGTCTACACTAGTAACTACACTAGAATCTACACTAGTCTACACTAGTCTACACTAGTATCTACACTAGTATCTACACTAGTAACTACACTAGAATCTACACTAGTCTACACTAGTAACTACACTAGAATCTACACTAGTCTACACTAGTCTACACTAGTAACTACACTAGTATCTACACTAGTATCTACACTAGAATCTACACTAGTCTACACTAGTATCTACACTAGAATCTACACTAGTCTACACTAGTCTACACTAGTATCTACACTAGTATCTACACTAGTAACTACACTAGAATCTACACTAGTCTACACTAGTAACTACACTAGTATCTACACTAGTATCTACACTAGAATCTACACTAGTCTACACTAGTATCTACACTAGTATCTACACTAGTAACTACACTAGAATCTACACTAGTAACTACACTAGAATCTACACTAGTCTACACTAGTATCTACATTAGTATCTACACTAGTAACTACACTAGAATCTACACTAGTATCTAGTATAAGTAAGTATTTATAAGTAAGTGTTTATAAGTAAGTATTTATAAGTAAGTATTTATATCTAAGTATTTATAACTAAGTATTTATAAGTAAGTATTTATAAGTAAGTATTTATAAATAAGTATTTATAAGTAAGTATTTATAAGTAAGTGTTTATAAGTAAGTATTTATAAGTAAGTGTTTATAAGTAAGTATTTATAAGTAAGTATTTATATCTAAGTATTTATAACTAAGTATTTATAAGTAAGTATTTATAAGTGTTTATAAGTAAGTATTTATAAGTAAGTGTTTATAAATAAGTATTTATAAGTGTTTATAAATAAGTATTTATAAGTAAGTATTTATAAGTAAGTATTTATAAGTAAGTGTTTATGAGTAAGTATTTATAAGTAAGTATTTATAAGTAAGTGTTTATAAGTAAGTGTTCATAAATATTTATAAATAAGTATTTATAAGTAAGTGTTTATAAGTAAGTGTTTATAAATAAGTATTTATTAGTAAGTATTTATAAGTAAGTGTTTATAAGTAAGTATTTATAAGTAAGTGTTTATAAGTAAGTATTTATAAGTAAGTATTTATAAGTAAGTATTTATAAGTAAGTTTTTATAAGTAAGTATTTATAAGTAAGTATTTATAAGTAAGTATTTCTAAGTAAGTTTTTATAAGTAAGTATTTCTAAGTAAGTTTTTATAAGTAAGTATTTATAAGTAAGTTTTTATATGTAAGTATTTCTAAGTAAGTACTTCTAAGTAAGTATTTATAACTAATTATTTATAAGTAAGTATTTATAACTAAGTATTTATAAGTAAGTATTTATAAATAAGTATTTATAAGTAAGTATTTATAAGTAAGTGTTTATAAGTAAGTATTTATAAGTAAGTGTTTATAAGTAAGTATTTATAAGTAAGTATTTATAAGTAAGTATTTATAAGTACGTTTTTATAAGTAAGTATTTATAAGTAAGTATTTATAAGTAAGTGTTTATAAGTAAGTATTTATAAGTAAGTATTTATAAGTAAGTATTTATAAGTAAGTATTTATAAGTAAGTGTTTATAAGTATGTATTTATAACTAAGTATTTATAAGTAAGTATTTATAAGTAAGTGTTTATAAGTAAGTATTTATAAGTAAGTATTTATAAGTAAGTATTTATAAGTAAGTATTTATAAGTAAGTGTTTATAAGTAAGTATTTATAAGTAAGTATTTATAAGTAAGTGTTTATAAGTAAGTATTTATAAGTAAGTATTTATAAGTAAGTGTTTATAAGTAAGTATTTATAAGTAAGTATTTATAAGTAAGTGTTTATAAGTATTTATAAGTAAGTGTTTATAAGTAAGTATTTATAAGTAAGTATTTATAAGTAAGTGTTTATAAGTAAGTATTTATAAGTAAGTATTTATAAGTAAGTATTTATAAGTAAGTGTTTATAAGTAAGTGTTTATAAGTAAGTATTTATAAGTAAGTATTTATAAGTAAGTATTTATAAGTAAGTGTTTATAAGTAAGTATTTATAAGTATTTATAAGTAAGTGTTTATAAGTAAGTATTTATAAGTAAGTATTTATAAGTAAGTGTTTATAAGTAAGTATTTATAAGTAAGTATTTATAAGTAAGTGTTTATAAGTAAGTATTTATAAGTAAGTATTTATAAGTAAGTATTTATAAGTAAGTATTTATAAGTAAGTGTTTATAAGTAAGTGTTTATAAGTAAGTATTTATAAGTAAGTATTTATAAGTAAGTGTTTATAAGTAAGTGTTTTTAAGTAAGTGTTTATAAGTAAGTGTTTATAAGTAAGTATTTATAAGTAAGTATTTATAAGTAAGTATTTATAAGTAAGTATTTATAAGTAAGTATTTATAAGTAAGTATTTATAAGTAAGTATTTATAAGTAAGTATTTATAAGTAAGTATTTATAAGTAAGTATTTATAAGTAAGTATTTATAAGTAAGTATTTATAAGTAAGTATTTATAAGTAAGTATTTATAAGTAAGTATTTATAAGTAAGTATTTATAAGTAAGTATTTATAAGTAAGTATTTATAAGTAAGTATTTATAAGTAAGTATTTATAAGTAAGTATTTATAAGTAAGTATTTATAAGTAAGTGTTTATAAGTAAGTATTTATAAGTATTTATAAGTAAGTGTTTATAAGTAAGTATTTATAAGTAAGTATTTATAAGTAAGTGTTTATAAGTAAGTATTTATAAGTAAGTATTTATAAGTAAGTGTTTATAAGTAAGTATTTATAAGTAAGTATTTATAAGTAAGTATTTATAAGTAAGTATTTATAAGTAAGTATTTATAAGTAAGTGTTTATAAGTAAGTATTTATAAGTAAGTATTTATAAGTAAGTGTTTATAAGTAAGTATTTTTAAGTAAGTATTTATAAGTAAGTGTTTATAAGTAAGTATTTATAAGTAAGTATTTATAAGTAAGTATTTATAAGTAAGTATTTATAAGTAAGTATTTATAAGTAAGTATTTATAAGTAAGTATTTATAAGTAAGTATTTATAAGTATGTATTTATAAGACCCAACAAGTTCAACTTCCTGTCCTTCTATCACTGTAGTATCAGGAGTTTGCTGCACACGCCTAAATAAACTTATGCTTCATCCTACTCCTTTTCGAACATGTCATTGTTATTATTATTATTGTTGTATTGATTATTGTTGCATTTTGCACATGTTCGAAATAAATCATTCAAATCAAATCAAATCAAATGACATGTTCAATTGAATTGAATATCAATAATCTAACCTTAAATCCAGCAGAAAACCACATATTAGTAGAAGTGTAGTCTGGTCCAACACTTTACTCCACTGGTGTTATGGTGCACACTGAAGGTTCCTGTGGACACTGATAAAGCACCTGTGGGTGGGGGTGTAGGGGGTGTAGGGGGTGTAGGGGGTGTAGGGGGTGTAGGGAGTGTAGGGGGTGTAGGGGGTGTAGGGGGTGTAGGGGGTGTAGGGAGTGTAGGGGGTGTAGGGGGTGTAGGGAGTGTAGGGGGTGTAGGGAGTGTAGGGGGTGTAGGGGGTGTAGGGGGTGTAGGGGGTGTAGGGAGTGTAGGGGGTGTAGGGGGTGTAGGGGGTGTAGGGAGTGTAGGGGGTGTAGGGGGTGTAGGGAGTGTAGGGAGTGTAGGGGGTGTAGGGGGTGTAGGGAGTGTAGGGGGTGTAGGGGGTGTAGGGGGTGTAGGGAGTGTAGGGAGTGTAGGGGGTGTAGGGGGTGTAGGGGGTGTAGGGGGTGTAGGGAGTGTAGGGGGTGTAGGGGGTGTAGGGGGTGTAGGGGGTGTAGGGAGTGTAGGGAGTGTAGGGGGTGTAGGGAGTGTAGGGGGTGTAGGGGGTGTAGGGAGTGTAGGGGGTGTAGGGGGTGTAGGGAGTGTAGGGGGTGTAGGGGGTGTAGGGGGTGTAGGGGGTGTAGGGGGTGTAGGGGGTGTAGGGAGTGTAGGGGGTGTAGGGGGTGTAGGGGGTGTAGGGAGTGTAGGGAGTGTAGGGGGTGTAGGGGGTGTAGGGGGTGTAGGGGGTGTAGGGAGTGTAGGGAGTGTAGGGGGTGTAGGGGGTGTAGGGGGTGTAGGGAGTGTAGGGAGTGTAGGGGGTGTAGGGGGTGTAGGGAGTGTAGGGAGTGTAGGGGGTGTAGGGAGTGTAGGGGGTGTAGGGAGTGTAGGGAGTGTAGGGAGTGTAGGGGGTGTAGGGGGTGTAGGGGGTGTAGGGGGTGTAGGGGGTGTAGGGAGTGTAGGGAGTGTAGGGGGTGTAGGGGGTGTAGGGGGTGTAGGGGGTGTAGGGGGTGTAGGGAGTGTAGGGGGTGTAGGGAGTGTAGGGGGTGTAGGGAGTGTAGGGGGTGTAGGGGGTGTAGGGGGTGTTTTCTATGGTCACGGGGGGGGGGGTCATTGTCTGGTATGTACACATGTAAAGGAAACGCTGTGAGCGATAGATGGTCCTTTAAACACATGACAGAGGGAAACAATGTCCTTTTAGAAACACTTCCTGTTCCTTTTGACTCTGCAGGTGAAATATAAGCTTTTGTGTGTAAACAATCACTGAACACTGAAGCTTTTTCATCATGTAAACCAAGAAAAAAGAACCAACTGAAAAATAAACTCCTGGAAAAAAAACAAAAAAACACACATTTGTCCTGAAACTGTTTCAGACAGACAGATATATATACAAACAGACAGACAGATATATATACAGACAGATATACAGACAGACAGATATGCAGACAGACAGATAGATATATATATATACAGACAGATATGCAGACAGACAGACAGATATATATACACACAGATATATATATATATATATATATATATATATATATATATATATATATATATATATATATATATATATACAGACAGACAGATATGCAGACAGACAGACAGATATGCAGACAGACAGATATATATACAGACAGATATGCAGACAGACAGATATGCAGACAGACAGATAGATATATATATATACAGACAGATATGCAGACAGACAGACAGATATATATATATATATACAGACAGATATGCAGACAGACAGATATATATACAGACAGATATACAGACAGACAGATATGCAGACAGACAGATAGATATATATATATACAGACAGATATGCAGACAGACAGACAGATATATATACACACAGATATATATATATATATATATATATATATATATATATATATATATATATATATATATATATATACAGACAGACAGATATGCAGACAGACAGATATATATACAGACAGATATGCAGACAGACAGATATGCAGACAGACAGATAGATATATATATATACAGACAGATATGCAGACAGACAGACAGATATATATATATATATACAGACAGATATGCAGACAGACAGATATATATACAGACAGATATACAGACAGACAGATATGCAGACAGACAGATAGATATATATATATACAGACAGATATGCAGACAGACAGACAGATATATATACACACAGATATATATATATATATATATATATATATATATATATATATATATATATATATATATATATATATACAGACAGACAGATATGCAGACAGACAGATATATATACAGACAGATATGCAGACAGACAGATATGCAGACAGACAGATATTTATACAGACAGACAGATATGCAGACAGACAGATAGATATATATATACACACAGATATATATATATATATATATATATATATATATATATATATATATATATATATATATATACAGACAGACAGATATGCAGACAGACAGATATATATACAGACAGATATGCAGACAGACAGATATATATACAGACAGATATGCAGACAGACACATATGCAGACAGACAGACAGATATATATATATATATATACAGACAGATATGCAGACAGACAGATATATATACAGACAGATATGCAGACAGACACATATGCAGACAGACAGACAGATATATATACAGACAGATATGCAGACAGACAGACAGATATATATACAGACATATACAGACAGACAGACAGATATACAGACAGACAAAAGTGTGAGTAGCAGCACTGGGGGGAGGAGGATGACGTGTCTTTGCCCAAGGATTCCAACTGCCAACCCTTCGGTTACTGGACGAGCCGCTCTAATTCTGAGACACAGCTGGTCCCAAACCTGTCCCAGTGGAAATATTCCACCATGTCCCTAAAGACATTCTAACTCATTAAGGCCAGGATCCACTTCTAGGACTAGTTAAGTTCTATCACTACCAGTTCTATGTTATTCTATGACTGTGGTTCTATAACTTTCTAGTTCAGGGGTGTCCAATCCTGGTCCTCGAGGTCCACTGTCCTGCACGTCTTCTTTAGTTCTTAAATACATCTTCTGATGCAACCTGAACACATCATCAGTAATGTTTCCTGGGTTCATCGGGTGTTTCGGGTCTTTCAACATTATACACCCTCACCCAGGCCACCCAGCCGCGCTTGATCAAGCCGCGACTTGTGTTCAGGTAGCATTTACTGTCCCCGTGTCTCTCCTCTCCGGATCCAATGTTTCTCTCTGTCAACACACCTGACATCTTCTGCACAGATGGATGACCGGCGGAACATTTAAACCACGTGTGTTGGACCAGTTCTATCACTCTCTGGTTCTATGATGATCTGAGGCGGCAGTGGTTCAGGTGGTAGAACAGGTCGTCCAATGACTAATGGGTCAACACTTCATGTCCCAGCTCTGGCTGTCCACATGTCCAAGTGTCCACATGTCCAAGTGTCCTTGGAGAAAGACACTGAACCCTTAGTGTCCCAGTAGGACTAACAGAACCTTAGAACCTACTGGTGTATGAGTGAGTGTGAATGGGTGAATGTGAAGCTAATGTGAAGAGCTTTGAACCACTATAGAAGTGAAGAACATTGAACATTTATTGGCTGATGGAACACATGTGTTTACAAATGTTCTTCATCCTGCTCCTTTATAATCATGGAGTTTAGAATGAATAAATAAATGAAAAATGTGGATCAAAGCGGCTTCGTCCCACATTACCTGGAGAAGACGGGGTGTGTCCTTGGACAGTGTGTGACTACATGGTTCTATGACTGACTGGTTCTATGATGACATGGTTCTATGATGACATGGTTCTATGATGACATGGTTCTATGACGACATGGTTCTATGACGACATGGTTCTATGACTACATGGTTCTATGATGACATGGTTCTATGACTACATGGTTCTATGATGACATGGTTCTATGATGACATGGTTCTATGACGACATGGTTCTATGACGACATGGTTCTATGACGACATGGTTCTATGACTACATGGTTCTATGACTACATGGTTCTATGATGACATGGTTCTATGATAACATGGTTCTATGACGACATGGTTCTATGACGACATGGTTCTATGACTACATGTTTCTATGATGACATGGTTCTATGACTACATGGTTCTATGACTACATGGTTCTATGACTACATGGTTCTGTGACGACATGGTTCTATGACTACATGGTTCTATGACTACATGGTTCTATGACTACATGGTTCTATGACTACATGGTTCTATGATGACATGGTTCTGTGACGACATGGTTCTATGACTACATGGTTCTATGACGACATGGTTCTATGACTACATGGTTCTATGATGACATGGTTCTATGATGACATGGTTCTATGACGACATGGTTCTATGACGACATGGTTCTATGACGACATGGTTCTATGACTACATGGTTCTATGATGACATGGTTCTATGACTACATGGTTCTATGATGACATGGTTCTATGATGACATGGTTCTATGACGACATGGTTCTATGACGACATGGTTCTATGACGACATGGTTCTATGACTACATGGTTCTATGACTACATGGTTCTATGATGACATGGTTCTATGATAACATGGTTCTATGACGACATGGTTCTATGACGACATGGTTCTATGACTACATGTTTCTATGATGACATGGTTCTATGACTATATGGTTCTATGACTACATGGTTCTATGACTACATGGTTCTATGACTACATGGTTCTATGACTATATGGTTCTATGATGACATGGTTCTGTGACGACATGGTTCTATGACTACATGGTTCTGTGACGACATGGTTCTATGACTACATGGTTCTATGACGACATGGTTCTATGACGACATGGTTCTATGACTACATGGTTCTATGACTACATGGTTCTATGACTACATGGTTCTATGATGACATGGTTCTGTGACGACATGGTTCTATGACTACATGGTTCTATGACTACATGGTTCTATGACTACATGGTTCTATGATGACATGGTTCTGTGACGACATGGTTCTATGACTACATGGTTCTATGACTACATGGTTCTATGACTACATGGTTCTATGATGACATGGTTCTGTGACGACATGGTTCTATGACTACATGGTTCTATGATGACATGGTTCTATGACTACATGGTTCTATGACTACATGGCTCTATGACTACATAGTTCTATGACTACATGGTTCTGTGACGACATGGTTCTATGACTACATGGTTCTATGACGACATGGTTCTATGACGACATGGTTCTATGACTACATGGTTCTATGACGACATGGTTCTATGACTACATGGTTCTATGACTACATGGTTCTATGACGACATGGTTCTGTGACGACATGGTTCTATGACTACATGGTTCTATGACTACATGGTTCTATGACTACATGGTTCTATGACTACATGGTTCTGTGACGACATGGTTCTGTGACTACATGGTTCTATGACTACATGGTTCTATGACGACATGGTTCTATGACTACATGGTTCTATGACTACATGGTTCTATGACGACATGGTTCTATGACTACATGGTTCTATGACTACATGGTTCTATGACGACATGGTTCTATGACTACATGGTTCTGTGACGACATGGTTCTGTGACTACATGGTTCTATGACTACATGGTTCTATGACGACATGGTTCTATGACTACATGTTTCTATGACTACATGGTTCTATGACTACATGGTTCTGTGACGACATGGTTCTATGACTACATGGTTCTATGA
The DNA here is from genome assembly GCA_020466265.1 of Siphamia tubifer. Taxonomy (NCBI): domain Eukaryota; kingdom Metazoa; phylum Chordata; class Actinopteri; order Kurtiformes; family Apogonidae; genus Siphamia; species Siphamia tubifer. The sequence goes on from CM035787.1 coordinate 54,093,659, forward strand.
CTACATGGTTCTGTGACGACATGGTTCTATGACTACATGGTTCTATGACTACATGGTTCTATGACTACATGGTTCTATGACGACATGGTTCTATGACGACATGGTTCTATGACTACATGGTTCTATGACTACATGGTTCTATGACTACATGGTTCTGTGACGACATGGTTCTATGACTACATGGTTCTATGACTACATGGTTCTTTGACGACATGGTTCTATGACTACATGGTTCTATGACTACATGGTTCTATGATGACATGGTTCTGTGACGACATGGTTCTATGACTACATGGTTCTATGACTACATGGTTCTATGACTACATGGTTCTGTGACGACATGGTTCTGTGACTACATGGTTCTGTGACTACATGGTTCTATGACTACATGGTTCTATGACTACATGGTTCTGTGACGACATGGTTCTATGACTACATGGTTCTATGACTACATGGTTCTATGACGACATGGTTCTATGACGACATGGTTCTATGACTACATGGTTCTATGACTACATGGTTCTATGATGACATGGTTCTATGATAACATGGTTCTATGACGACATGGTTCTATGACGACATGGTTCTATGACTACATGGTTCTATGACTACATGGTTCTATGACGACATGGTTCTGTGACGACATGGTTCTATGACTACATGGTTCTATGACTACATGGTTCTATGACTACATGGTTCTATGATGACATGGTTCTGTGACGACATGGTTCTATGACTACATGGTTCTGTGACGACATGGTTCTGTGACTACATGGTTCTATGACGACATGGTTCTATGACGACATGGTTCTATGACTACATGGTTCTATGACTACATGGTTCTATGACTACATGGTTCTATGATGACATGGTTCTGTGACGACATGGTTCTATGACTACATGGTTCTATGACTACATGGTTCTATGACTACATGGTTCTATGACGACATGGTTCTGTGACGACATGGTTCTATGACTACATGGTTCTATGACTACATGGTTCTATGACTACATGGTTCTATGATGACATGGTTCTGTGACGACATGGTTCTATGACTACATGGTTCTATGATGACATGGTTCTATGACTACATGGTTCTATGACTACATGGTTCTATGACGACATGGTTCTATGACTACATGGTTCTATGACTACATGGTTCTATGACTACATGGTTCTGTGACGACATGGTTCTGTGACTACATGGTTCTGTGACTACATGGTTCTATGACTACATGGTTCTATGACTACATGGTTCTGTGACGACATGGTTCTATGACTACATGGTTCTATGACTACATGGTTCTATGACGACATGGTTCTATGACGACATGGTTCTATGACTACATGGTTCTATGACTACATGGTTCTATGATGACATGGTTCTATGATAACATGGTTCTATGACGACATGGTTCTATGACGACATGGTTCTATGACTACATGTTTCTATGATGACATGGTTCTATGACTACATGGTTCTATGACTACATGGTTCTATGACTACATGGTTCTGTGACGACATGGTTCTATGACTACATGGTTCTATGACTACATGGTTCTTTGACGACATGGTTCTATGACTACATGGTTCTATGACTACATGGTTCTATGACGACATGGTTCTGTGACGACATGGTTCTATGACTACATGGTTCTATGACTACATGGTTCTATGACTACATGGTTCTGTGACGACATGGTTCTGTGACTACATGGTTCTATGACTACATGGTTCTGTGACTACATGGTTCTATGACTACATGGTTCTATGACTACATGGTTCTTTGACGACATGGTTCTATGACTACATGGTTCTATGACTACATGGTTCTATGACGACATGGTTCTGTGACGACATGGTTCTATGACTACATGGTTCTATGACTACATGGTTCTATGACTACATGGTTCTGTGACGACATGGTTCTGTGACGACATGGTTCTATGACTACATGGTTCTGTGACTACATGGTTCTATGACTACATGGTTCTATGACTACATGGTTCTGTGACGACATGGTTCTATGACTACATGGTTCTATGACTACATGGTTCTATGACTACATGGTTCTCTGACTACATGGTTCTATGACTACCCAGTCACAGAGTAGCACAGATAAGCCAGCAGCCTTTGGACAGGTGTGGACAACTGCTCCAATATTCAACAACAGCTGTGAAGCTGAGTTTCGGCAGCGGTGCCACCTACTGTGCACACTAAAGCCACAATGGAAAAGGCTAATTAACCCACAATTAATATAATTTAATCCAGCAAATTCTTATCGACAGTTATCAGAGCCTCAGAGGCTGTTTGCAACACCCTGACATTTTCAGTCAGTTTTTGTGTCACATATGGTTGTATTCTGAAAAGACTCACAAAAAGAATAGAAAAGCAAAGTGAATGTAATGTCAACACATTTGATTCAAATAGAGTATAAACACAAACACAATAAATAAATATATCTATATCTGCAGAAAAATAAAAAGAGCTGTAGAAATGTTTAGTTGTTTGTATGGAAAATGTAAAATAGTGATAGGATGTCTAACGGTCACTTTCCATATGCTTTGGCTTTGTTTATTCTAGCTGAATGGGGCGTGGCCTCTCACCTCTGGATACCACTCATGCACTGAGTACTTTACCTGTGAGTAGTGATAGGTGTGGAGAAGTCACATGGTACAGAAAACACAAAGATTTAAATTCAGTCTTTTTAAAAAGGACCAAATATATAAGACTGGACTATGGACTAGACTATGGACTGGACTATGGACTAGACCATGGACTAGACTATGGACTAGACTATGGACTGGACTATGGACTGGACTATGGACTACACTATGGACTAGACCATGGACTGGACCATGGACTAGACCATGGACTGGACTATGAACTAGACCATGGACTGGACTATGGACTACACTATGGACTAGACCATGGACTACACCATGGACTGGACTATGGACTAGACCATGGACTGGACTATGGACTGGACTATGGAATGGACTATGGAATGGACTATGGACTGGACTTTGGACTAGACTATGGACTGGACTTTGGACTAGACTATGGACTGGAGTATGGACTGGACTATGGACTAGACCATGGACTGGGCCATGGACTGGACTATGGACTAGACCATGGACTGGACTATGGACTAGACCATGGACTGGACTATGGACTAGACCATGGACTGGATTATGGACTGGACTATGGACTGGACTGTGGACTGGACTTTGGACTAGACTATGGACTGGACTATGGACTAGACTATGGACTGGACTATGGACTGGACTATGGACTGGACTATGGACTAGACTATGGACTGGACTATGGACTAGACTATGGACTGGACTATGGACTGGACTATGCTGTGTGAAAACACCTTACAGTATTTAGTACCCCCCCCCCCCCCCCCCCACAGTAGAACAGTCTATAAAAATAGTATCTGTTTGATTTGGATCCATTTAGTGTTTATGATCGTACACTTTCCCCTGGATCCCCTGAGGAGATGGGTGGAGTCGTTAACCAATCAGAGACCTGATTGTAAGAGGAGAGCTGTTCCTGTGACTCTGTCTGACGGGGGGTGGGGGGGGTGGGGGTTGGGGGGGTGACCTTGAGGGGAATGGTGGAAAATTGACAAGGAGAGAGAGAGCGAGCGAGCGAGCGAGCGGTAACAAGGGCAGCTGTATATCAGGGAGGCAATTTGGAGCGGTTTATCCGATGAGGGTCAATTCCTGCTGCAGTGCTGTAGATCAGACTGTTGATGGGGGGGCCGGGGGGGGGGGACAATGGAGCCACGACACACATCATTCTTGCAAAATGCAGAAGAGTGAGGTAATGATGAGGATTTGTGCTGCAGGAAAACACGCACTCACACATTATTTATCTGCTGATGCTCAACGTGGCCTCCACGCGTTTGTCACACGTTCAAATCAAATCTGCTATAAGACGCAATTTCTGCTCCACTTCCCCTCAAGTATTTTACATATGAACGACACGGAAAAGGTTATAATCTGGGACACGCCTGCCGTCAACTCATGTGTGCCAAGGATAATATTACATAAACGCTTATTTGAGATAAATGTGTCTCCTTTGTCTGACAGATGAACACCTTCAGAGTCATTGTACAGAAGAACACCTTCAGAGTCATTGTACAGAAGAACACCTTCAGAGTCATTGTACAGACGAACACCTTCAGAGTCATTGTACAGACGAACACCTTCAGAGTCATTGTACAGACGAACACCTTCAGAGTCATTGTACAGACGAACACCTTCAGAGTCATTGTACAGACGAACACCTTCAGAGTCATTGTACAGACGAACACCTTCAGAGTCATTGTACAGAAGAACACCTTCAGAGTCATTGTACAGAAGAACACCTTCAGAGTCATTGTACAGACGAACACCTTCAGAGTCATTGTACAGACGAACACCTTCAGAGTCATTGTACAGACGAACACCTTCAGAGTCATTGTACAGACGAACACCTTCAGAGTCATTGTACAGACGAACACCTTCAGAGTCATTGTACAGACGAACACCTTCAGAGTCATTGTACAGACGAACACCTTCAGAGTCATTGTACAGATGTCTTCATGTGAACGTGACCTTCCTCTTCTCCTGCTTCTATTTTGGGTCTTGCTGTTTTAACACTGGACAGATGGCAGGTCTATTGACTGATAAAATCTCAGACTGTTTGGCTCCGACAACAGCGTCGGTCTGTTCTAGAACATCCTTCAACAACTGCACAACTGGTTGTTTGTGGTTAATCACCTCAACTGTCCTGTTTAAAGTTTATGTATGTTGTGGATGCTGTGTAAATAAATAAATAAATAAATAAATAAATAAATAAATAAATAAATAAATAAATAAATAAATAAATGCCTGCTTCAGTCTGAACTCTCTGCTCCTGGATCATATGTTAATAAGCGCTGACATCTTGTGGCCAAACTTTAATTTGCATCATTTTGTAAAACTTTCTTTTTTTTAACTCTGTTGTTTTGTTTTTGTTTGTTTAAAAGGAAGACTCCATCATCAGAGCACAGCAGGATAAAACTGAGCAGGTGGCTGAGGTGTGACTGCTCAATAAACTGACCTCAATTATTAATAACCCCTCACCCCCACTTCACTCTCTGGGGGTGTTTGGACAGAACACCTTCACCTCTAAAATATAAACTTGAACACGACTGTGAGTCTTTTCTGCTGCAGCAAATAGACTCTGCAATGGCCAATAGTGATCTTTTTATGTCAAGTATATATATATATATATATATATATATATATATATATATACTTTAGATTTTAGGTTAATTTCCTCTGCATGCCCATTTTGAAATAAAACTACAGGAATGAATCCCTTTTAATTGTAATGTTTTATTAAAGCACCAGGAGCTGTTTAGAGTTTAGGATCATTACTGCCTGCAGATAGTTTAACACAAATACTGAGGAGTGATGATTCAATTATAATCAAGCACTGTTGACTCCCCCTCTGTGGGGTTAAAAGATATAAAAAATAAATAAATAAATACATGAATAAAATAAGTAAATGAATAGAAAAATAAAATAAATAAAATAAAAAATAAGAGCAAAATGCAGACAACTTAGAAAAAGGAAAGAAAAAAAAAGTGAAGAAGAAAAAAGGGAAAAGAAGAAGAAGGAAGGAAAAAAGAAAACAATAAACAACAATAAAACTATTTGTTACCTACTTTCCTATCTGCTCATTTGTTTTTAATTGTTTTTGTTTTTTTGTATATATGTCTATGTTTAGTACTTCAGTTATTGATTATTGGTATTGTTATTATTGTTATTGTTATTATTTTATTTATCATCATTTTTGTACTATGCACTATATTACTATAAGATGAATTTAGGTTATTGGGGAAGTGAAGAAGGGGTAGAATTAAATAAACTTATGCTTCATCCTACTCCTTTTCGGACATGTCATTGTTATTATTATTATTATTGTATTGATTATTGTTGCACTTTGCACATGTTCGAAATAAATCATTCAAATGAAATCAAAATAATAATAGGATCCTGCTGGTTTTAACTGCAGTTTTTCTGTATGTATGTTTATATATATATATATATATATATATATATATATATATATATATATATGTTGGTTTTGAATAGATTATTAAACTCTTCATTCCATGGACCACATTGGAACCCATTGGCAGGCTGCATTTGGTCCCCGGGCCACATGTTTGAGACCCCTGCTCTAGAAGCTCCTGTCAGAAACGTCCTTCATGGCAGTTGGGTCAACAGTTGGTTTTGTTTTTTTCTGTTTTTCCAACACGGTGGATCCATCACAGGCTTTAATCCAAGCTTCAGTAAATCCATTTATCTGTTGGTTCATGACTCTAAAGCTTCGTTGCCTGATGATGAACGTACAGACGGAGCTCAGTCCTAATAAAAGCACAAAGCTATCTGAGCTTAGCTCTGTATACGTTACCATGGAGACCACCCAGAATATTAATGCACCCGTTGCGTTTGTTTCCATGTGGTTCCCTGCAGATATTGGACAGGGTTTTCTAGTGTGTGCCATCGCTCTGCTGATAGAACCAACCCCGTCCACGTTCACTTCTTATCTGTTCGCCTCATTTTACACATGACGACGTTTGGAAAATTGACTTTACAATAGTTTCATGCAAAGTAGCTGTGCTTTCCACTGACACGGTTAAACACAAGGCATCCCAGTGTGGCGCAGGTACACCCCCCCCCCCCCAGGCTGTATCACACACCATCAGTGCTCACACTCATTAATTGACTCATGTTTGCAGAGGAATTTGGGGTGCAGTCTGGTTCCCATAGAGAGGCGGGAAACGCTGCATGTGCTCGACTCAAATAATGGTAAATGTTAAATGTTCTGCACTTCTATAGTTCTGTTCCACCTTCATGGTTCAAAGTTCTTTACATTAGCCTCTCATTCACCCATTCACACACACACTCATACACCAGTAGGTTTCTAAGGTCAAAGGTCAGTCCTACTGGGGGCCTATGTCAGGGTTCAGTGTCTTGCCCAAGGACACTTCGACATGTGGACAGCCAGAGCTGGGACGCGAACCGCCAACCTCTCGGTCATTGGGCGACCCACTCTACCAACTGAGCCACAGCTTTAACCTTTGACCCTAACGACCCACTCTACCAACTGAGCCACAGCTTTAACCTTTGACCCTAACGACCCACTCTACCAACTGAGCCACAGCTTTAACCTTTGACCCTAACGACCCACTCTACCAACTGAGCCACAGCTTTAACCTTTGACCCTAACGACCCACTCTACCAACTGAGCCACAGCTTTAACCTTTGACCCTAACGACCCACTCTACCAACTGAGCCACAGCTTTAACCTTTGACCCTAACGACCCACTCTACCAACTGAACCACAGCCCGAGCGGCTGATTGTGAAGCAGCAAATGATTGATTGATTGAATTTATTAGACCATTCTTGAGATAAAACATGTAACAGCAACCAGTGCCATAAAACATATAAAATAACAAAATAGTCAGGGATAACACAAAAAAGCCCTAAGGCTTATTTCCATTGTGGTCCCTATAGTGCAGGAGACAGGGGCTAGTGGCAGCAGTTCATGCATTCATTACATACATACATTCTCACATACCTACACACACATACTCAAATCATTCCATAGAAATCAGTAAAAGACACAATTACAGTTTCTAATGTATGAGATTTACACCAGGTGCCAGTAGACTAAGATTGCTGTTTAAACCATCTTTTCAAGTTTTGTTTGAAACTGCCTATACTTCTAATGGCTTTAATTGGACCAGGTCAGGGCTCTACACTAACTTTTTTTTCCAGGAGCACACGTGCCCCTAAGTTAAAAGATTTAGGAGCACACAAAAAAAATAGGGGCACAAGTAGGTTTTAGTTTTAAATGTTTATTTATTTACAGTGCAGTACTTACGCACAGATACCAACATTGTTGAATGACTGCTGTCATTTGTGTTAATTTAGAGCAGACCATAACATAACTTTGTATTATGGGATGTTTTGTCCTTTGATACATTTTAGAACGTTGTATTGGCTGCCTTGTTATTAGATCCATTTTAGAATGATTAACCCTTTAACTCCTGAGACTGAGACACAGTAAAAAATAAAATAAGAGAAAATAAGCAACACAATGAACAAAAAACAGTCAAAGTGATCAGTAAAATGAACAAAAATGAATAATAAACCAACAAAATAATATGTAACATGAACAAAGTAAGACACTAACAGAACACAATTAAAGAAAAATAATAAAATAAAAAAAACAGAAAAATAAACAAAATAAGCAACATCAACAGAAACTAATATATATTCACAAAATAAGAAATAACGTGGAAAAAAGGCAAAAAACAAAAACCCACAAAACCCAAAATGAAGTATAAAAAAAAAAAGGAATAAATAACTAGTGTTGTAATTTGGTTCCAGTAGTTTTAGTTTGGGCTTTTTCTTTTTCTTAATGACTTGCTTTTCGACACCTGTACATCAGTTCCATGAACAAAATTCTCAAAATAAGAATTAAAATACAATAAACAAACCCGTGAGAATAGACACTAAAATTGAAAAAGTTAAATAAAGTAGATTGATGAAGGAAAAGTCAAAAATATTTAGCAAAAATTAAACATTGAGTGAATGCACCTCGTTTGTGAAGGTCAGATCAGTGCTCAGTTATTCTGGACTCGTTGTGTTGAACAGTGATTGGCTGGAAGCACTACAAATTAATTGGCGGAGAAAATCAGTGGGAGAAGATCATTACCATATAGCACGCGTTCTAGCACGCGTTATGGAACGTGTGCCATTGCGCGCACCGGCGCGCGTACCAGAACGCGTCCTGCAACGCGTGATATAATAAAGAGAACGCTTGGCTATGTGAACACTTTGGCTTGCCATATCTGTGGTCGCACTGGCGTCATCCCGTGTGCTGTCAGAGGCAGCTGGAGAAAAAAAGAGACTTTAACTTACACGCCGGCATTACGGCTGTGCCAGAGCTGACCGCGTTGATGCCTGTTTACAATTCTTAACGTTACCCGCTACAAAAAAGCGGCGACGCGCCATAAAAACAAATATCGATTTTCCATCAACTTAGTATCTAATTAAATACCAAGGGTCAATATCGATTTAGTATCTAAAATCGTTTTTTTGACAACCCTAGTGTGCCTTATTGTGTGCTGCAAGAAGCACTCGCACATGTGCGACTGTTTTGTTTTCCTCGTTCGCATGATGAAATATTTGCTCGCATATGCGAGTGAAATGGGCGCACTGTCGAGCCCTGGACCAGGTAACCTGTTCCACAGAATAGTCCCAGCATAAGAAAAAGACTCTTTACCCATGTTGGTTTTAACTCTGGGTGGCACCAAGTCTGTTATGCTTCCCCTAGTGGAATAGCAGTGAACCTCATTCACTCTATTGAAATAATTTCTAAAATAAATAGGTACCTCCCCATACACAATTCGATGCACCATACATAACTGCATTTGAGACACACGGTCAGCCACCTTCAGCCATCCCACCTCCTCATAGTGGGATGGCTCAAGGTGGGTTCTCATGGGAAGGTCCAAAACAAGTCTAATTAACTTGTTTTGAGAAGTCTGTAGTTTATGCTTCACATTCATTGACACACCATTGTACCATGAGCCACATGCATAATCAAAGAACGGCTGAATTAATGCTCCTGACAGAATTACCATTGTTTGTTTATCTAGGTATTTTGAAATTCTGGCCAGAAAACGGACTCTATGATTTATCTTGCCAAGTGCCTTCTGTGCTTGGCCTATGCCACTTAAGTTGGAGTCTAACACACAGCCGAGGTAACTGACTGATTCCTTTGCTATGATTTCAGAATCACCAACCAAAACTTTAAACTTAGAGGCTTTGTTCAATCTAATCTTGGATCCAAACAAAATGGATTCTGTCTTTCCTACATGAAGTGATAGTCTGTTGTCAGACATCCACCTGCTAACATTTAGAAGTTCTGCACTGAGTGTTTGTTCAATGATATTTTTATCTTTATGAGAAACAACCAGTGTAGAATCATCTGCATATAAAAATAGATTAGATGAGCAGACAGCCTTCAAGTCATTAATGTATAAAAGAAAAAAAAGTGGACCTAACACACTCCCTTGAGGAACACCACAATCAATGCCTAGAGGTTGGGACATTGTTCCCCCAATGTCCACCACTTGTGTTCTATTCCCCAAGTAGGAGCCCACCCATTTCACAGCTAAATCCCTAAAACCCATAGCTTTCAATTTATACAACAAGACACCATGGTCCACTGTGTCAAATGCCTTCTGTAAGTCAAGCATCACCATACCACAGAACTTCCCATTATCTATTTCCTTCTTAATAAAATCAGTTAAAAAGAGTAGGCATGAGTCAGTAGAGTGACATTTCCGGAAACCAGACTGAAATTCATAAAGTATGTTTTTAGATGAAAGATAATCATTAATTTGTTCAAAAATGATTTTTTCAATTATCTTTGACAGACAACTGAGGATTGAAACTGGTCTGTAATTGCCTGGGTCCTGTTTACACCCTTTTTTATATAGTGGAATTACTCTGGCCACTTTGAGGTCGTTTGGAAACTGCCCTTGTTCTATAGACCTATTTACAATGTGAGTAATGGACGGGCTGATGATCTCAGCAGAATCCCTTAAGAATCTGGATGGGACAGCATCTAAACCTGTGGCTTTATAAATATCAAGTCTTTGCAGCTTCTGACACACCATTGCCTCTGACACCTTTTGAAAACAGCAGCTTCCAGGCTGTACCCCTAATTGAGAGTAATAGTCCCGCACAAGACTTTCCCCATATTGACCAGTTTGGCTAGGAAGTTTTCCCACCAACTCCCTGGCAACAGATGAAAAATATTCATTAAAACCAGTTGCTACTATTGTCTTATCAGAAGAAATTGTGCCCCCAAGGCTTAGAGTGATATTGGAGGTTTTAGTTTTTAACCTTTTACTGTAACCCAAATGTTTGAGGGACTTCCAGAGCTTTTTTGAATCATTTCTATATTCTGCAATTTTTTCATTAAAATATGCCTTTTTATTACTAAGCACTAATCTATTTACTACATTTCTCACCTTTTTAAACTCAGCCCAGCTTTGCTCATCCTTCTGTGTCTTAAATTTATCAAACTTCATATTTCTTGCCCGTATTGCCTCCAGGATGTCATCATTAACCCAAGGCTCTGTCCTCTGTTTTATTCTAATCTCTTTAAATGGGGCCACTTTATCAACCACTTCCAAAAACAAACTTTTAAATAAACACCATGCCTCATTCACATACTCACATTCTAATACATTAGACCAATCCATTTGTTTTAACCTTTCATTAAATGTTTCTCTGTTATACCTTTTCATAGACCGGGATCTAACAACAGAATGACAATTTAACACTGTTTTCTTAATCTTCCTCGTACAAAAAATAATGGAGTGGTCACTCAACCCGTAACTAATAACCCCACTGTGCGCTATTTTGGATTTATCCGACACCAAAACCAAGTCAATAATAGTTTGAGTGTTGGAGCACACACGTGTAGGCTCATTAATCAGTTGATGTAAACTAAATGAACGGCACAAATTCATCAGCGCTTTATACCCCGACACATCGCGTTTTTGCATATCAGTGTTAAAATCTCCCATCATGATAACTTCAGATTTCATCAAGTCCAGTCTCTTAGTACAAAGTTCTTCTAAAAGTTCATAAAATTGCATTTGATCAGGTGGCCTGTAGCATGCACAGATTAGTATAGGTTTACTCATCGGGTGCAGAATATCTAACCAGACCGCTTCAATCTGTTCACTGTTCAAATCCGTTCTGTGATTGAAACCAATGTCCGCCCTCACATAAATACACACCCCTCCCCCGTTGCGATTTTGGTCTCTTCTAACAATCAAATAGTTCTCCAATTCAATTTCAGCATCGTTCACGGAATCATCCAGCCATGTTTCAGTAAAGCAAAATATTCCAACCTTTCTGCTTTTGCTTAGTTGCCGAATCTCTGTGATTTTCGGTAGAAGGCTTCTAACGTTGAGATGAAGCAGGTGTAGTCCTCGCGTAGCCAGGAACGAATCCATGTTCAGCCTCTCACTCCCGATACAATCCAGCTTCCCCGGTGACTGGACTTGGAGCATGGGGGCCTGAGGATTCAAACTGGCCTGCTCAGAAGGCCTACCGCGTTGCCGTATCTCCTCTCCCCTGATCAGATCTCCGCTGCGTCTCACGCCGACCCCACTCTCGACGGTGACTTGAGGCAGAAGCAGTTTTCCGGCGTTTGGGTGATTCGTACCGATCATTGTGCCCGCTGTAGGCCTTTTTGAGATCGTATTTCTCGGCATCGGACCCGGGCATTGATGTATATCGCCAGATAGTAACAGGCAAATGCAAATGATCAGTTTTCCACCGTTGATTTGACGCTTGTCTCCCTTTTTAATATTGCTCCTGGCTGGATACCAACATGGATAGAGGAAAGTGTCCATGAGGATTTTCTTGCCATAACCCAACTGTTTATTAAATAAAAGTTTGTTTGGGTTTCCAAAGTTATTTAACTGTCTTTCAGCCTTGATTTCAGGCCCATTATCTAAAAACACTTTTAAAAAAACATAAACTAAAAGCACTGCAAACACACCAGTCTTGCCAGCTGCCATGATAGCCACTTGTTCACATTAGAATTACTGACGCCTCAATCTGCCCATGAATGCCAATGAAAAGCGGTGTTGACTCTTTAGAACAGATGACACATTGTTTCCCACTGGGTGAAGTGGAAAACACACATTTACACAGAAAGACCACATTAGGGGGGGGTCTCAATTCACAGTTTGTAAGACTGTTCACGCACGCGCTAACTGAAGAAATGTGTGGAGACGATCCACAAACATTTGTTTACTTTGACACAGGGGTGTGTGGGACATCAGGTGGGGCAGTACCTGTGCAGGGGTATGGTACTACCTCATTCTGTTTTGGCTCCGAAAAGCTGGAACATGTGGACTAAAAGTGGGTCACAAAACCCCTGCTGAGGGACGTGTCTGTCCCAGCATGTGAAGACTGGACCTGGTGGACAGAGCAGAGGACATCCAGATGATCCAACGCTCAGGTGGCAGGGACAGAAATGTCTTCAGTGTTGCCAGATTGGACGTCGTGACGTCATATCAACAAACTAGTGTAGAGCGCCGACGCAGGCTACGAGTCACCTGACTGACATCGTTGTCCATATTTAATGTCCACGTTGAGAGAACGTTGTCCTCATTGTGCTCTTATCATAAATGTTATGGGACTCCCTCTACTGTCCAGTGTCATGGAGGTGGGCGTCGGCCTGTCCAGGAATGGATGGACGTCCTCTACATTTAGACGTCCTTTACATTCAGACGTCCTCTACATTTAGATGTCCTCTACATTCAGAGGTCCTCTACATTTAGATGTCCTCTACATTAAGACGTCCTCTATATGTAGATGTCCTCTACATTTAGACGTCCTCTACATTCAGACGTCCTCTACATTTAGATGTCCTCTACATTTAGACGGCCTCTACATTTAGACATCCTCTACATTCAGACGTCCTCTACATGTAGATGTCCTCTACATTTAGAGGTCCTCTACATTCAGACGTCCTCTACATTCAGACGTCCTCTACATTTAGATGTCTTCTACATTTAGATGTCCTCTACATTCAGACGTCCTCTACATTTAGACGTCCTCTACATTCAGACGTCCTCTACATGTAGACGTCCTCTACATTTAGATGTCCTCTACATTTAGATGTCCTCTACATTTAGATGTCCTCTACATTCAGACGTCCTCTACATTTAGACGTCCTCTACATTCAGACGTCCTCTACATGTAGACGTCCTCTACATTTAGATGTCCTCTACATTCAGACGTCCTCTACATGTAGACGTCCTCTACATTTAGATGTCCTCTACATTCAGACGTCCTCTACATGTAGACGTCCTCTACATTTAGACGTCCTCTACATTCAGACGTCCTCTACATGTAGACGTCCTCTACATTTAGATGTCCTCTACATTTAGATGTCCTCTACATTTAGATGTCCTCTACATTCAGACGTCCTCTACATTTAGACGTCCTCTACATTCAGACGTCCTCTACATGTAGACGTCCTCTACATTTAGATGTCCTCTACATTCAGACGTCCTCTACATGTAGACGTCCTCTACATTTAGATGTCCTCTACATTTAGATGTCTTCTACATTTAGATGTCCTCTACATTCAGACGTCCTCTACATTTAGACGTCCTCTACATTCAGACGTCCTCTACATGTAGACGTCCTCTACATTTAGATGTCCTCTACATTTAGATGTCCTCTACATTTAGATGTCCTCTACATTCAGACGTCCTCTACATGTAGACGTCCTCTACATTCAGACGTCCTCTACATGTAGACGTCCTCTACATTCAGACGTCCTCTACATTTAGACGTCCTCTACATTTAGATGTCCTCTACATTTAGACGTCCTCTACATTTAGATGTCCCCAGTAGCTGTTGGACAGGTTGAGTCCTGTGATGTAGCAGCTATATATATATATATATATATATATATATATATATATATATATATATATATATATATATATATATATATATATATACATAGCTGATGCAGTGTTGTTTTGTTGTGAATATAAACTAAACTATGTCGACTGTTTATGTGGAAATAAAACTGATGGACATTTACAACCTCTGATTCATTAATGCTTTTTAATTCATTCATTTTGAAATTCATACTATCATACATTCAATATTTTTAGGCTACATTACATGTGATGACTCGGGTTTTTTCCCCTATTTTGATTGTTGTGAGTTAATGGTTTCAATTCAAACCTGTGGTCAGTGTTTAACACTGTCTGTGATAACATACTATTTTCCATTTGTTTGTATGTTTAATATCTTCCTGTAAATGCATTTAAATGCACATTTATTCAATTATTAAATGTTTCCATGTGAAAAACATCATTGGGTGTTTTTTTCATGAAGTGAGGTTCACAGGGGTCACTGGGGTCACTGGGGTCACAGGGGTCACTGGGGATCTAATCCAGCTACAGTGGGTGAAGGCGGGGTCAGAGGTCACCCTGTATGAGTCTGCAGTTCATCAAATGAACTGTTGGGAGCAAAAGTAAAAAGTTATTAGAAAAATAAATACTAAAGTAAAGTACAGATACCTAAAAACTGTAGTTAAGGACAGTAACGAAAGCGTTTAGGACGTGAACCCCAGACCTTCTCATCCTTCCCTCCATGTCCACGCTGTTTTTCCTTCACATTAGTCATCGTAGATTCAAGATTTTCCACGCTTGTCTGCAGAGCGGCCATGTCGTCGGATTGACTCGACAGTCCGTCCTCCATCTCCCGCGTGGTCGACTTTATGTTATCCGGTTCAGAGCGAAGGGGTGCGGTATTATTAGCGACCCCCGTCTTCACAGATGATAGTTGTGACTTAATGGTGTCAAACTGCAGCTAATGTGACTGGAGTTGTTTAGAAAAGAAAAGCCTGTTCTATTTAAGGGTGAAGGAACGTCAGCCTTTAAGTCTGCCTTTGATGTTCAGTCCAGGAAGAGGTTCTGATGAGCCTGGTTCACCCATGGTGGTCTTGGTTCATTCACGGTGGTCTTGGTTCATTCACGGTGGTCTTGGTTCATTCACGGTGGTCTTGGTTCACCCATGGTGGTCTTGGTTCATTCATGGTGGTCTTGGTTCATTCACGGTGGTCTTGGTTCATTCACAGTGGTCTTGGTTCACCCATGGTGGTCTTGGTTCATTCATGGTGGTCTTGGTTCATTCACGGTGGTCTTGGTTCATTCACGGTGGTCTTGGTTCACCCATGGTGGTCTTGGTTCATTCATGGTGGTCTTGGTTCATTCACGGTGGTCTTGGTTCATTCACGGTGGTCTTGGTTCATTCACGGTGGTCTTGGTTCACCCATGGTGGTCTTGGTTCATTCATGGTGGTCTTGGTTCATTCACGGTGGTCTTGGTTCATTCACGGTGGTCTTGGTTCATTCACGGTGGTGTTGGTTCACCCATGGTGGTCTTGGTTCACCCATGGTGGTCTTGGTTCATTCATGGTGGTCTTGGTTCATTCACGGTGGTCTTGGTTCATTCACGGTGGTCTTGGTTCATTCACGGTGGTGTTGGTTCACCCATGGTGGTCTTGGTTCATTCACGGTGGTCTTGGTTCATTCACGGTGGTCTTGGTTCATTCACAATGGTCTTGGTTCATTCACGGTGGTCTTGGTTCATTCACGGTGGTCTTGGTTCATTCACGGTGGTCTTGGTTCATTCATGGTAGTCTTGGTTCATTCACGGTGGTCTTGGTTCACCCATGGTGGTCTTGGTTCATTCACGTTGGTCTTGGTTCATTCACAGTGGTCTTGGTTCATTCACGGTGGTCTTGGTTCACCCATGGTGGTCTTGGTTCATTCACGGTGGTCTTGGTTCATTCACGGTGGTCTTGGTTCATTCACGGTGGTCTTGGTTCATTCATGGTGGTCTTGGTTCATTCATGGTAGTCTTGGTTCATTCACGGTGGTCTTGGTTCACCCATGGTGGTCTTGGTTCATTCATGGTGGTCTTGGTTCATTCACGGTGGTCTTGGTTCATTCACGGTGGTCTTGGTTCATTCACGGTGGTCTTGGTTCACCCATGGTGGTCTTGGTTCATTCACGGTGGTCTTGGTTCATTCACGGTGGTCTTGGTTCATTCACAGTGGTCTTGGTTCATTCACGGTGGTCTTGGTTCATTCATGGTAGTCTTGGTTCATTCACGGTGGTCTTGGTTCATTCACGGTGGTCTTGGTTCATTCATGGTGGTCTTGGCTCATTCATGGTAGTCTTGGTTCATTCACGGTGGTCTTGGTTCATTCACGGTGGTCTTGGTTCATTCACGGTGGTCTTGGTTCATTCACGGTGGTCTTGGTTCATTCATGGTAGTCTTGGTTCATTCATGGTAGTCTTGGTTCATTCACAGTGGTCTTGGTTCATTCATGGTGGTCTTGGTTCATTCACGGTGGTCTTGGTTCACCCATGGTGGTCTTGGTTCATTCACGGTGGTCTTGGTTCATTCACGGTGGTCTTGGTTCATTCACGGTGGTCTTGGTTCACCCATGGTGGTCTTGGTTCATTCACGGCGGTCTTGGTTCATTCACAGTGGTCTTGGTTCATTCACGGTGGTCTTGGTTCATTCACGGTGGTCTTGGTTCATTCATGGTAGTCTTGGTTCATTCACGGTGGTCTTGGTTCACCCATGGTGGTCTTGGTTCATTCACGGTGGTCTTGGTTCATTCACGGTGGTCTTGGTTCATTCACAGTGGTCTTGGTTCATTCACGGTGGTCTTGGTTCACCCATGGTGTCTTGGTTCATTCACGGTGGTCTTGGTTCATTCATGGTGGTCTTGGTTCATTCACGGTGGTCTTGGATCATTCACGGTGGTCTTGGTTCATTCACGGTGGTCTTGGTTCATTCACGGTGGTCTTGGTTCATTCATGGTAGTCTTGGTTCATTCACGGTGGTCTTGGTTCACCCATGGTGGTCTTGGTTCATTCATGGTGGTCTTGGTTCATTCACGGTGGTCTTGGTTCATTCACGGTGGTCTTGGTTCATTCACGGTGGTCTTGGTTCATTCATGGTAGTCTTGGTTCATTCACGGTGGTCTTGGTTCACCCATGGTGGTCTTGGTTCATTCATGGTGGTCTTGGTTCATTCACGGTGGTCTTGGTTCATTCACGGTGGTCTTGGTTCACCCATGGTGGTCTTGGTTCATTCACGGTGGTCTTGGTTCATTCACTGTGGTCTTGGTTCATTCACAGTGGTCTTGGTTCATTCACGGTGGTCTTGGTTCATTCACGGTAGTCTTGGTTCATTCACGGTGGTCTTGGTTCATTCACGGTGGTCTTGGTTCATTCACGGTGGTCTTGGTTCATTCACGGTGGTCTTGGTTCATTCATGGTAGTCTTGGTTCATTCACGGTGGTCTTGGTTCATTCATGGTGGTCTTGGTTCATTCATGGTGGTCTTGGTTCATTCATGGTGGTCTTGGTTCATTCATGGTGGTCTTGGTTCATTCATGGTAGTCTTGGTTCATTCATGGTGGTCTTGGTTCATTCATGGTGGTCTTGGTTCATTCACGGTGGTCTTGGTTGACACAGGCAGTACGGTGGGTGAGTGGTTAGCACTCTTACCTCACAGCAGAAGACCCAGTTTCGATTCCAGGACCGTCCAGGTCTTTCTGTCCTTTACATGTTTCTCTCTTCGTGTCTGGATGGTTTCCTCCAGTTTCCTCCAGTTTCCTCCAGTTTCCTCCAGTTTCCTCCAGTTTCCTCCATCACCCAAAAGCATGTTTGTTAGGATCAAATCCTCTGGCCAGTGATTCTGACCATTAGTCTGGTTCTACAGCAGGTGGGTCCTCAGGTACCGCCCATGGGGGCCCACTGCTCCTCACAGGTTACACTAATGGCATCAAGGACGGTTAAATGCAGAGGACACATAGTTGTACAGTGAATAATGACATAAAGTACCTGTTCTATTCTATTCTATTCTATTCTCTTGTATTTTAGTGAACACAGCAGTGCTACAGTCTTTGTAATAAAGTGCTCTAATATTCTAATATTTTAATATTCTAATATGTGACCCTCCACCACGAAACCAGGCATAAGTGGCGCTGAGCCGTTCAGAGCTACAGCCAAATTTAGGCTGGAAGGTGATTTGTTATTAGTGTTTACACCTTATCAAAAAACGGTACCTTAACACCTCTATGTTCACTTCCTGTGGTCATTACATTGAAATCCAATCAATAAAGGTGTTTATTGAGTCAATTATTTAAGCGGAGACAAAAGTTCAGGTATTGCTGAGCAAAGACAAAGACGACTTCCACCTCTTTTCGCCGAACAAAACGATCTCCGTTCCGTGGGTAAACACCCAAGTGTTTGGTACGAGGTAAAAGCTTATATTGAATGTTCTGTCCAATGGTGTAAGCCAAATGATTATAATACGTCACACTTCTGTCCTATTATTATAATATATAAAACTTCTGTGACATGTCCATCAGAGTGTCCTTTAACATCTGTCAACAATTTGTGTCAATCGGATACAAATTATTATGCGTTGCTAAGGACTTCCTACCCCAAAACAGTCCAAAACTTTAACGGACAATATCTAAAAATATGCAAATTGTAAAATATGTCCAAATGTGGATATTAAAATGACCATAACTTTGGTTCTACTTGTGATAGAAACATCATTTTTTCACCATCTTAAACCTTAGTTTCCACTCTACCAAGATACACACATAACTCTGTTTGGATTTACACACACTTATGCCTGGTTTACTGGTGGGGGGTCACATATACTAATATTCTAATATTTTAATATTCTAATATTGTAATATTCTAATATTTTAATATTTTAATATTTTAATATTTTAATATTCTAATATTCAGTCATGTGCTTTAGTTCCAGCAGCTCACACCCTTTCATTAAAAGGTCGTGTGCTGTCGGACACAGATGTCGATGCTGATGCAAAACTTGCACATTCTCCTGAAATTGCACACCCAGTGAGTCCCAGTGAGTCCCAGTGAGTCCCAGTGAGTCCCAGTGAGTCCCAGTGAGTCCCAGTGAGTCCAACTATCCAAACGTTCCATGCCTCCGCGCCGCCGGAATGACACACCAGACTCTTCCTCCACAAATCACAAATGTTGACGAGCGTAGAACAAGTGTAGGTTTGTTTAATCAGGAGCAGACTCAGCAGCATTTATGGGTTCCACTATGCAGCATCATCAGCGTTAATGTGCTGTTTGTTCTGGAGGTCAACACATTAGGAGGTGTTTCCTCTTGTGCACACGTACAATAAAACATCCGTCACGCAGGGACGATTACAGTGGTTTATTTAACCCTTTCATGTATATACTGCTCACTACAGTGGACACGTACTCTGCAAATAAATATATTATATGTGGTAAAAACAGAACAAGTTCAAGGCAGAATTTATTTAATCTTTATTTACCCAGGTGTGTCCTGTGGAGGTCAATGATGTGTTTTTCATTTGAGACCTGCTCTAACAGTACATGTGTTTGGATCAAAGAGTGTCTGCAACAACAGACAGACAGACAGACAGAGAGACAGACAGACAGACAGAGAGAGAGATAGATAGACAGATAGACAGACAGACAGACAGAGAGACAGACAGACAGACAGACAGAGAGACAGACAGAGAGACAGACAGAGAGAGAGACAGACAGAGAGACAGACAGAGAGAGAGACAGACAGACAGACAGACAGAGAGACAGACAGACAGAGAGACAGACAGACAGACAGACAGACAGAGAGACAGACAGACAGACAGACAGACAGAGAGACAGACAGACAGACAGAGAGATAGATAGACAGAGAGACAGACAGAGAGAGAGACAGAGAGAGAGACAGACAGACAGACAGACAGACAGACAGACAGACAGACAGAGAGACAGACAGACAGACAGACAGAGAGACAGACAGACAGAGAGATAGACAGACAGAGAGACAGACAGACAGAGAGACAGAGAGATAAAGAGAATTCATTGTCGTTGCAAACTTTTTCACAACGAAATTTGTGACATGACAAATGGTGCTAGCTTAATAAATAATAATAATAATAATAATAATAATAATAATAATAATAATAATAATAATAATAATAATAATAATAATAATAACAGACTGGTTCAGTCATTGGTTAAATGTTAATGTTACAGTTCAATTGCATATGTTGTAAGGTTGTAGTTTTTTTTTTTTTTTAAAGTAGCAAATTAAATACTGTTTTGAAAGTATTGATTGGATATGAAACCCTTTCAGCACCCAACCATAGTTCAGGTGCAATTTTTCACTCCATAAATAGTATTTTCCATAACTCCCACATCACATACTCCTTAAATAAACATTCAGCTCCTGCAGGAAAAAGAGAAAACACCATAATGACCAATTAGATCAGAACTGTTAAGACTTTGAATATAAACATAAACTATATGAAACACAGAAGGAACAAAGACATTTATATATATATATATATATATATATATATATATATATATATATATATATATATATATATATATATATATATATATATATATCAATTAACCCTTTAAAAAGAAAAATATGACTAATGTTTTATCTGAAAACACACATGTTCACATGTTTGGATAATCCAATGAATCCAATTGCTGTATCGTTGTCAGTAAAAATAAAAAGTCATTAAAGAAATTCTTCCTTAAAGAATCTTTGCTTTTATTCACTTTCATCAAACTAAAAAAATCTGCACATTTGAAGTTCAGTATCTTGTTTCTTCTCCCTTTAAAAACACATTCTTAGCTCAGTTTTATCAGCCCTTAATTACAGTGTTTTTGAGGTTTGGACATTTATCTCATTAAAGTTGTTTTTTAATAATGTCAAAACATCCCAAATTATAGAATCCAAATGAGTTCTGCAACAAAAAATGTCTTGCTCAACAAGTCAAAATGTTAAATTTTTATTCATTAAAATTTTTTTTTATTGCAATTTCAAATGTTAAACAAAGATGGTGAACAAAAAACACATAATACCCCCCATCACCCCCCCCCCACACACACACACACACACTACAGCTGCACAATACATTGACATTGTAATGTATGTGTTCACAAAATGAAACGAGTCTTTATTGTCTTTTTACCTCCACCAAGGTGTCTGTCTGTCTGTCTGTCTGTCTGTCTGTCTGTCTGTTAGACAAAAAGCTCTGAATGGATTTTGATGAAACTTTCAGTAATGATAGATAACGGGTCAGTCTTTTAATGGACTTATTTTTGTAAGTCTTCCTGTTTTGTTTTCGGTCATTAGCAACGTTGCTATTACATTTTTTTTTTTCAAAACAATCGCGATATTCCTAAAATTTCAATGAAGTATGTTTGAACTTTGAATGTTTCCATTGACGGTTGGTCGAGGCAGGAGTGTCGTAACTACTGCTGGAAGATGTGCCCTCAAATTCTGTTGCGTCTCGGTGTCGTCATGGTTACAGCGACTGCAGTTGCCTTGTCAGTTTTAACAGGAGACACAGACTATG
>CM035787.1:54118257-54120757 GCA_020466265.1 Siphamia tubifer
CCTGCAGCGAACATGGATCGATTTTTGTGTCCGCCAAGTTCCTCAAGAAGTGGTAAAAGAAATGACAATGAAAATGACAATGACAAAAACAAACGCCCTAACCCTAAAAAGAGAAAGTACATTGATAGTTATATTGAGTTTGACAAGATCATCCCTCTCATTAAGTCTCTGTCTGTCTGTCTGTCTGTCTGTCTGTCTGTCACACACACACACGGTTTTGTGTGTCTTTTGTTCCGTTTATTATTTTAAAATTATTTAAAATTGTTGTTTCTGAAGTGTTCATTTATATTATAATACCTGAAAATGTGGCTGGTTTGTACAAAAGCACTATTAAAAAAGGTTATCATTGTTTCATAATAATCATTGTTGAAGTGGTTTTTTATCATTTTCAGTATCGCGAGGATGAGGGGGGACATGGAAAAATGTCACCCCTCCAAGGGGGACCTGGGCCAAAAAAGTTTGAGAACCCCTGGTCTAGCTAACCTGTGTGATATGAGCAGCAGTGCAGACAACGCACATTAAGACAACGCGCTCTTTGTTCCAAACGTCATGTGGACAGTGTGGTGTTTGTCTTGGCGGCCGCTGCCTTAAAATCTTTGCATTTAATGTACAAAGTGAGGACGTGTGACAGACGTCTGGATAGTCTGGGCATATGTTCACCCTACTGACTGTTATCTCACAATACCATCTGGGACCCTTCTGTAACCAATCCGTTTTCAAAGGAGGGGCCTCATCTAAAATCCTACCATGTGATTAGATGAAGAATCTGTCCGTCATCTTGACCGACACGCCGCTTCAGCCACTCATGTTGAACTCCAGCCGTTAAATCAGTGAAAATAAACGGACCAATTATACGTGACGTGAACCTCGTCTTCTGTGACGTCCACCAAATTCTTCTGGTAACCGTCAGAGCAAAGCATGGTTCTGCATTTATCCTTAAGTCATGAGTCGGGGCAGAAGACGAGCTGAAAACATCAGATGTTGTGTGTTCATGCCTATCCACCCAGTGTCCCCGTTCCCCACTCCATCTATGGTCTGTCTGTCCATGACAGTGGATCTGTCCTTCAGTGTGGTTCTATTCAACATTTAGTTTTTTTCCCACTGGGTTTTGGAGTTTTTTCTGCCGAGAAGGAGGGTCTAAGGACTGGGGGAGGAGCTAAGGACTGGGGGAGGAGCTTGACAGGGACAGGGGATGCTTGGGATGTGATTTGGCAAAAAAATATGAAAACAAATATTACAATACAAATATACAAATACACAAATATTTATACTTCAAAACTAAATAACAATAAAATGTGAACAAACTGAAATGTCTAAAGAAAATGAGACAAAATTTGAACCATTTTCTGCTTCTGTTACTCAGAGTTTAATGTCTTTGTCAACCTACTTTAAATGCAATAAAATGGAGGATCAGACAAATCAAAGGCAGTGCTGACATCAACAAGGATTAAAGTAGAACAGAAAGGAGCAGATTCACTCATTAGTGAGTTTATGGCTCCATGTTTGGGTGCAGAAAAAGGTCTTTAAAATTGGACTGATGAGGAAAAAAAACACCATTATTTTCTAAAGAACATACTTAAGGAGGCTAAGCTACAGATAAAAGACATGAGTAGAAATGATTGGGTAAAAAAAGGATGTGAAGTCAGTGTGAATCACCAGTCGACTTTGTGCAATAAAAGTCTTAATACGATACATTCAGAATTAAAGAATAATGGAGCTCGGTCTGCTAAAGATATCGAACAATGTTATCACAATAACATACATACATTATGACCACGGTCCTCAAACTGGGGTCCGCGGACCCCTAGGGGGACGTGGCGCATGTCCAGGGGGTACGCGAAATTATTCACGGTTTTGTTTTTTTGCTGTTTTATTTTGAAATGCAGAAGTTTTATTTTGTAGCGAGCGGGCGGAAGTAACAGCGCTGTTTGACGCCAGCTTGACTAAATTGAGACGGAGCGAGTCACAGGCTATTTTTAGCCACCCTGCAGCGAACATGGATCGATTTTTGTGTCCGCCAAGTTCCTCAAGAAGTGGTAAAAGAAATGACAATGAAAATGACAATGACAAAAACAAACGCCCTAACCCTAAAAAGAGAAAGTACATTGATAGTTATATTGAGTTTGACAAGATCATCCCTCTCATTAAGTCTCTGTTTGTCTGTCTGTCTGTCTGTCTGTCTGTCTGTCTGTCTGTCTGTCACACACACACACACACAGTTTTGTGTGTCTTTTGTTCCGTTTATTATTTTAAAATTATTTAAAATTGTTGTTTCTGAAGTGTTCATTTATATTATAATACCTGAAAATGTGGCTGGTTTGTACAAAAGCACTATTAAAAAAGGTTATCATTGTTTCATAATAATCATTGTTGAAGTGGTTTTTTATCATTTTCAGTATCGCGAGGATGAGGGGGGACATGGAAAAATGTCACCCCTCCAAGGGGGACCTGGGCCAAAAAAGTTTGAGAACCCCTGGTCTAGCTAACCTGTGTGATATGA
>CM035787.1:54128257-54130757 GCA_020466265.1 Siphamia tubifer
CTGGTTAGTGGGTACTGGTTAGTGGGTACTGGTTAGTAGGTACTGGTTAGTAGGTACTGGTTAGTGGGTACTGGTTAGTAGGTACTGGTTAGTTGGTACTGGTTAGTGGGTACTTGTTAGTAGGTACTGGTTAGTAGGTACTGGTTAGTGGGTACTGGTTAGTAGGTACTGGTTAGTGGGTACTGGTTAGTAGGTACTGGTCAGTGGGTACTGGTTAGTAGGTACTGGTTAGTGGGTACTGGAAAGGAGAATCCCAACAGTATACTGTTTGTGTCCTTATGCTGCAGAATCATACGATGGAAAAGGTCAAAGGTCACATCATGTATTTAAGAAACAGCTGTAAAATCAGGTCAGTTTTTCTATAAAACAGTTTGTTCACATGTTCAGTTCAGATGAAGAACAGAAGAAAAGTCCTAAAATAAAAGAGCAGAACACTGTGGGGACGTGAGAGCGGAAGCGTCTGCTTCTGAAAGGCCACGTTTTTCAGACGCATTAATTTAATGTCAGTCGTAGTTTGTTAAAATGAGAATGAATTCCACTGACCTCCTCCTCAGTGAATGAACAGAGGATGGAAGCGCTAATTAACGTGACTCACTGACTCTCACAGGTGGATCATTTACACTCCAGGGTTTAGAACCTGCTGAACTAAAGCTTTAGATGAATACCAACTGTCCCTGAGTGTGAAGAAGAGACTTTTACTGATGAAAGACTATTTATTTACAGGACAAAGAAGGGACTCCTGCTTATATACATGTGTAGGAGGTGTTCAGATTAACACTGTTCAGAGTAAACACTGACCTAACACTGACCTTCAGTGTGGTAGTGTCATTGCTATGGTTTAAACATGTGATCAGATTAAAATCAGACAAAATCACCTCCAGAGGAACTGATTTATAATCAATAAATCTGAAACTAACCTGTTTAAACTAATCTGATTAAACTAATCTGTTTAAACTAATCTGTTTAAACTAATCTGATTAAACTAATCTGATTGAGATAAATTTCACTAAATTTCAGTTCAGTTTATTTTACTAATCATTTTTAAATACCATTTACAATAAACAGTAGACATGAAGCTTCTAGAGCTGATAATCAGGATCCAAAAACCAATCACAATGAGGTTCTTTAAAAAGAAAACGTCCCGGTTCTCCCGTGTGCCAGTATGGGCCCGAGTCAACCTGTATCAGTATCGGCCCCAAAAATCCAGTATTGGTTGAGCTCTAATAGATAATTATTGTGCATCTAAATAGTAATATCACTGCCCATTAACTGCACATTCACAATTTAAAGTGTTTATTTAACAGTCGATGCTAGTTGGGACAAAACTCTTTTTAAATCTTGTCGTCCTGCATTATATTATATTATATTATAATATATATATATATATATATATATAAAACAACATTCACTCTATATCATCACAGGTTAAGAAAACATTTTCCTCTGACAGTTGAACAGTTAAACCTGCTAAGTCTATTTTATATATATTTAATATATAGTGACACGCAGCCATAAAAAAAGCCCACAGACCATAATATAATAGACCACACCATCAGCTGGGTTAACCTTTGACCTCATAATCTGATTAAAAAGCCAAAAGTCACAGTGCCATGTGCTCTTTTCTTTCCCTTTCCGTGGACTGATGCTGGTGGAAACCTTTGTTTACTTAAATCGAACCCCCTCCAGTGCAGCGGCGGCGCTTCTGCTTCCACTGCTCAAACACACGCCCTTGACTTTTCCTGCTGTTATTAACCTTTCAGGAGGTGAGCTATGATTCAAGGGGATGGGGTACAACAGTAGATGAACGGCGTTGAGGGAAAACAGCAGAGATGTAACAGAGAAAAAAGCACTCAGAGCGCAGACTCCACCAAGGCAGATCAGCCCCCCCCCTTCACTTCTGACAGCAGTACTCTGCCCTGTTAGCCTGTCAAACCCAATGACATGAAGTCATAGTCTGGACACGATCCATACGGGTGGGATCAACGACTGTCTTTCAAACTGCTCTGCACATAATAGGCCAACAGTTCGACCAATCAGAGCAAAGAACAATGTGACGTATCACAGAGCAACATAAACAACTAGTGTCTATCTCATTGTTTTAACATCCTATGGGCTAGGCTAATTCACGTTAGCACACCGCTAACAGTTTCTGTTAACATGCTGCTTATATAAGCATGTTAATAGATAAGTTCTTACTTCTGTAACCTACACCCGCCCTACAATCTTGCTACACAGATGGAGCGTTGTGATTGGTTGAGTTAAACTGGAACTGGTCCTGGCTGAGGCTCTATGGACTGTGGCTCAACCGACGAAATAAATGTTGCCACTAGAGGCGGGTTAGTTTACGGGACCGACCCAGTTTTGGGTGATTTTCTCTTGTTTGCTTATTTTTCAGAATGACTGTGACGAGCTCAGTGTGTGTGTGTGTCTATGTGTGTGTGTGTGCGTGTGTGTGTGTGTGTGTGTGTGTGCGCGTGTGTCTGTGTGTGCGTGAGTGTGT
>CM035787.1:54133257-54135757 GCA_020466265.1 Siphamia tubifer
TAATATTTGGTTTTTCTGACAACACTTGTTTCCAGCTGAGATTTAGATTTGAATGAATGCACATGGAGTTATAATAAAGACATTCTATTTCTATTCTATTCTGAGGGTAACCATTACACCTCTGACCAGGAGATTGAAAAGTTATGACACGTCTTTTGAAAACAAAATAATTAAGTAAAACGTATCAAACAATGAACAAAAACAATGGGTTCATGAAATATTCTCTGAATGTTTAACAGTCTTTCTATTTAAAAAAAAAATAGGTTGTTTTTCTGTAGTTTTTACCCAAAACTCTGTTACTGTTGATGAAACCATTCAAACTACAGATGTCTTTGGCAACTCTAAAACATGCTAGTGTGACGTCACTACAGACAGATGTGGTAGTAAGGGGGGGGGGGGGGGGGGGGTTTGTAGGTGCAGTCTCACATTCTAGTTGGTTCAGGAACTGTTGCTCCCACTGGTCAGTTGCTGTTGCTCCCAGTGGTCAGTTGCTGTTGCTCCCAGTGGTCAGTTGCTGTTGCTCCCAGTGGTCAGTTGCTGTTGCTCTCACTGGTCAGTTGCTGTTGCTCCCACTGGTCAGTTGCTGTTGCTCCCACTGGTCAGTTGCTTCATTGTCTCTGTCCATTCATCCTGCCTCCTTTGCTTTGATGTTTTCTCGTGTTAATGCTTCACACTCGGTCCAAACAGAGTTTTTCCACCATGAGACATGAGACGTCTTCTACGATGTCTCTTCAGTCTGGTGGACATTCAGACAGAACAGTCTTTCACACATCCATCATCAGTCACAGTCTCACCCCAGCTGCCCTTATCTTTGGTTCCGAGTCCGATGCTGCAGAGGGAGAGG
Source organism: Siphamia tubifer (assembly GCA_020466265.1). Lineage (NCBI taxonomy): Eukaryota > Metazoa > Chordata > Actinopteri > Kurtiformes > Apogonidae > Siphamia > Siphamia tubifer. The sequence continues at coordinate 54,134,102 of CM035787.1, forward strand.
CCCAGTAGGAGGGGCAGGGGTAGTGGGAGGGGCAGGGGACAGTGGGAGGAGCAGGGGACAGTGGGAGGTTCAGGGGCAGTGGGAGGGGCAGGGGTAGTGGGAGGGGCAGGGGACAGTGGGAGGTTCAGGGGCAGTGGGAGGGGCAGGGGTAGTGGGTGGGGCAGGGGACAGTGGGAGGAACAGGGGACAGTGGGAGGTTCAGGGGCAGTGGGAGGGGCAGGGGTAGTGGGTGGGTCAGGGGGCAGTGGGAGGGGCAGGGGACAGTGGGAGGAGCAGGGGACAGTGGGAGGTTCAGGGGCAGTGGGAGGGGCAGGGGTAGTGGGTGGGGCAGGGGTTACAGTGGGAGGAGCAGGGGACAGTGGGAGGTTCAGGGGCAGTGGGAGGGGCAGGGGTAGTGGGTGGGCCAGGGGGCAGTGGGTGGGGCAGGGGGCACTGGGTGGGTCAGGGGTAGCAGGAGGTTCAGGGGCAATGGGAGGGGCAGGGGGCAGTGGGAGGGGCATGGGACATTGGGAGGGGCAGGGGGCAGTGGGAGGGGCAGATGGGGCAGTGGGAGGGGCAGGGGACATTGGGAGGGGCAGGGGGCAGTGGGAGTGCCCTTTGGTGTGATGGACGCAGGCAGACGTGGAGTCCCGTCTTCCAGGAAGGAACTTCAGGGCTGTGAGCTTTAGACAGAAGGGGAGGGGCTGTTCTGGAGCACAAGGTGATGCACTAAAACAAAGTGTCTTCATTAGACACAGTTTTAAACAGTTGTTAAACATCTCTCCTCACTCTGTTTGTTCCGATCTTCAACTCAAAACTCATTCTTTTTTCTTTTACTCGTCTTATTTTCAAACCTTTAAGTGTTTTCCAACATTTACTTTTTGCTTCATCATTCATTAATCAGACCCATTAAGACATTTAATCTATATTTTTGACTCATACATGTGAGTCTTATAGAGACACCTCTGTTCCTGAGTCTGAAGGGGACACTGCCCAGGTGGGGCGAGAGGAACAAATTTTTACTTTATTTTTTTTTTAATATATATAAATATAAAATAATGTCTATACAGTTGTTATTAAAATAATGTGTATATATAAATAGTTATTAATATAATGTCTGTATAATTATTCCAATAATGTGCTGTACGTCCCAGGCCCAGGGCGTTAGGCTGGTAGGAAGTTAAATAAAAAATGAGCAAAGCGAAGGGAAGTTTGATTATTCATCTCACACTGACATGCCTAACTCCCCAGCTTCCCGAAGGGCACACCACGAAATTTCAATTGGCATCATTCTGTGTTGAGTTTTAATGTCAATATCGCAGACAGTCTTCAACAGCCTCCCTTCTGACTCCAACAAGAAACTTCAAAGCAGCACTTCTCTCAATCCCTCAGTCTTGCATTAAAAACGTTAACCTTGGAGACACGCTAACGACCCAGCTGCGTACGACGACGAATTCCAATGAAGACTGTGATTATTTAAGAAGAAGAAGAAAAGAAAAAGTGAAGCTGCGGGTGAGTGCGCCGCTGAGGCTCAGGTTGATCCTTCCAGTCATGTTGAGTTGTCGGTTTGAATCTGCTGAGTCATTGACGTGGTGTCAAAATGATAACGAGGCCGAAAAACAAAGTCTACCATTTTTTCACAAGAATTTCGATATCCGATTTTTTTTCACTTTTTTT